>CM039681.1:101550705-101815440 GCA_022537955.1 Schmidtea mediterranea | reverse complement strand
TAAAAATAAGAATAATAAAAAATATTAATGATAAACAATAAAATAAAATTATATTTATAATAATAAATAAAAATAATAATAAGAAATGATTAAAAACAATATAATAATAATTATAATAATAATAATAAATAAATAAGAATAGCAATATTCTTTATAATAAAAATAAATAATATAAGATATTAAAAACAACAATAATAATAAATAATAATATAATAATAATAATAATAATAACATAAATATTTTAATAAAATTTAATAAATAATATTATTATTATTAAAAATAGAATAATAAAAATATTAATGATAAAAATTATTATTAAAATAAAACTATTATTTAATAATAAAAATAATTATAATAATAATATAAAAATAATAAATAATAAAATATATTAATTATAATAAATAGAATTAAAAATAATAATAATAAGAATAATAATAATATTATATAAAATAATATTATTAATAATAATATTAATAAAATAAAACTATTAATAATAATAATAAATAATAGTTATAATAATAAAAATAAGAATAATAAAATAATAATTATATTAATAATATATAATAATAGAATATTAAAAAACAATAATAATAATAATAATAATAATAATAATAATAATATTATTAATAATAATTAATAATAATAATAATAATAAAAATTATATTTTTAATAAAATATAATAATAGTAATAATATTAATGTAATAAAACTTTATAATAATATAATAATAATAGTAATAATAATAAAAATAACAATAATAATAATAATAAAAATAATATTAATTATAATAAAAATAAGAATAATAAAAATAATAATAATAATAATAATAATAATAATAATAATAATAATAAAAATAATAATATTTATAATAATAATTAAAATAAGAATAATAAAAATAATAATATTTATAATAATATTAATAAAATAAAACTATTAATAATAATAATGATAATAGTAATAATAATAAAAATAAGAATAATAAAAATAATAATAATATTAATAATAATAATAATAAAAAATAATAATATTTATAATAATAATTAAAATAAGAATAATAAAAATAATAATATTAATAATAATATTAATAAAAATAAAACTATTAATAATAATAATGATAATAGTAATAATAATAAAAATAAGAATAATAAAAATAATAATAATATTAATAATAATAATTATAAAAAAAATAATAATATTTGTAATAATAATAAAATAATAATAAGAATATAAAAAACAATAATAATAATAAGAATAAGAATAATAATATAAATAATAATATAATAATAATAATAATAATAAAATTATATTTATAATTAAAATTATGAAAATAATATTATTAATTATAAAATAAAAATAATAAAAATAATAATAATAGTATTAATATTACAAAAATAAACTTTTAATAATAATAATAATATAACCGTAATAATAATAAAAATAACAATAATAATAAATAATAATATTTAATAATAATAAAAATATAATATTTATAATAATAATAAAATAATAAGAATAATAAGAATAATAAGAATAGCAATAATCTTTATAATAAAAATAAAAATATTATAAGAATATTAAAAACAACAATAATTATAATAATATAATAATAATATAATATTAATTAATAAAATAATAATAATAATAGTAATAATATTTATAATAAAATTAATAATAAAAAATAATAATATTTATAATAATAATAAAAATAATAATAATAATAGTAATAATATTTATAATAAAAAAATAATACTAAAATAATAATATTTATAATAATAATAAAAATAATAATAAGAAAATTAAAAACAATAATAATAATAATTATAATAATAATAATAATAATAATAAGAATAGCAATAATCTTTATAATAAAAATAAAAATAATTATAAGAATATTAAAAACAATAATAATAATAATAATAATAATAATAATAATAATAATAATAATAATAATAATAATAATAGTATAATATTTATAATAAAAATAAAAATAATTATAAGTATATTAAAAACAATAATAATAATAATAATAATAATAATAATAATAATAATAATAATAATAATAATAATAATTATAATAATATTTATAATAAATTTTATAAAAATAATATTATTAATAATAAAAAAATACTTATAATAATAATAATTATATTTATAATAATACTAATAATAATAATATTTATCGTTATAATAATATTAATAATTTTAATTATAATAATAATAATAATAATAATAATAGTAATAATAATAAAAATAAGAATAATAAAAATAATAATAATATTAATAATAATAATAATAATAAAAATAAATAATTAAATAAATTTGGCAACGATTTAATTAAACGATAACGCCAATAAAAAACCTTTCGTACGATATATTTCGATAGCACAGCTATCATCTTCAGGTACTCAAAACCAACTAAAAATATTATGAATTAACATTATATTTAAACAAATTATTTTTTTTATTAATTTAATTTTTTAATAAATAAATATTTTTAAAAATATATTTTAAATTAATTTTAAATTTTAAATTTTTTTACTTATATTCTAATTTTTAAAAATTAATGTAATTTAAAATTTTAATTATTTTAATAATATTAAAAAACAAACATGATTTAACATACGTAAACTATTTAAAAACATTCAAAACATTCGTAGTCACAGCACTCTGCACATTAATCTTTGGATCCAATGACCTTATCAGCAATGCTTCACATATCACTCGTTCCCAATAACTATTAAAACTTCTCAACAAAATTCTAAAATCAGACATTCCGATATCACTTTTACAGCCTCTATTGTGTTCACTAATATTGGTCAAACCCTTCAATCGACAATGCTCTAGAACTCGAGTACAGAGATGACGGGAAGTCTCTCCAATGTATGTGGCATTACACCCATTACATGTAAATTGATAAACGAGATCAGAACACAATCCAACCGGAGTTTTTGATTTATTAATAAACATATTGCGTACCTTACAAGAATTAGAGACGATCTTATACTCTAAATTTCCTATCAGTTTACCCAACTTCCTCTTATAATTTGTAAAGCCTTCAGAGTACGGCAATACTAACACATATTTAGGCTCAATTTTTTTATATCCATTTTTACAATCACCCAGATCAACACTCAATTCACACCTATCCGACAAATTACATTCAGACTTTCCACAACATGGATCCTTAGGATTTTTAATCAATTTATCAACAGTTTCTTTTATCATTAACAATAAAAATGATTTAGAATATCCATTCTTTATCAACAACTCACCCAATTTATCAACACTTTTTACCGAATTAGCAAAAGTAGAAGATAAAGCCCATGAACGATAAATCAATCCTTTCACCATATTTCTCTTATACTTAAATTCACAAAAGCTTTCTGGAGAAGTATAAAGACCAGTATCAGTTGGTTTTCTATAAATCTCTGTCTCATACTGTTTATCTTTGCGTTGAATTAACAAATCCAAAAACGCAATTGATGACTTTCTCTCCGTTTCACATGTGAATACAATGTTTTTATGTAAACTGTTCATAAACTGCAAAAACGGTTCTACATGTTTCTGGTTTTCAAATATAAGAAAAATATCATCCACATACCTTTTATAAACAAAAGGTTTTTCAAATTGGAAAGAAGCAATTTTCTTTTCCAAACTAGCCAAAAATATTGATGCCATCGTTGGTGCTAAAGGGGAACCCATAGCGACTCCATCTATTTGTTGATACCATTCATCATTGAAAAGAAAATTGACATTTGAAGTAGCAAATTCAAGAAGTTTTCGAAATGCCCTTCTATCCAAAATGTGATGTTCCGAATCATTTTCATTCCACAACGCACAGCATAAGTCAATTGTCTCAACCAGTGGCACATTCGTAAACAAACTACAAACATCAAACGAAACCATAACATCATTCATACTTCGTTTTTGTAGCTTTGCAATACAAGAAACAAACTCAAAGCTATCCTTACATTCAAACTCTGATCGCATTAATGGTTTTAATAATCCATCTAAAAACTTTGCTATTTTATACTGGGCAGTACCAACCATCGACAAAACTGGTCTCATAGGTACACCATCTTTATGGATTTTTGGTAGCCCATATAGTTTAGCTGGCTGCGATCCTATTGGACGAATAGACTTACCTACCTCTTCATCAATAAGCTTCTTCTCAATAAAACCATTTAACATTTTTTGCACAAACTCTTCATCCTTAAGAGGAGGTAATTTTCCATTCTTCCGACCCTTTGGCAATTTCACAAACTGAGGAGAATTTAACAAATCATTCAACTTATTTACATACACATCATGGTCAAGAATGACTATCCCATTTCCTTTGTCAAACTTACAGATATTTATATTTTTTTTAGCTAAGTTTTTTAAAGTCATAAAATCCCTAATATTCTGCTTTTTGTTTTTATCGATATACTCCAAATCACTGTATTAAGAATCGCTTGGATGAAACAAAATTGTGTGCAAAAATTGAAAGTTTATATTTTCATATAGCCCGATCGATGAAAGGCATTAATGGTAATTATGTGAAGAGCTCGTTAAGTGCAAGTACGATTTTGATATTATTTTTATTTTTATTATTATTATTAATATTTTTATTATTTTTATTTTTGTTATTATTATTATTATTATTTTTATTATTGTTATTATTATTAATAATATTTTTTTTATTATTATTACTATTATTATTATTATTAATATCATTATTTTTATTATTATTATTATTGTTATTTTTATTATTATTAATATTATGATTAATATTTTTATTATTAATATTAATAATATTATTATTTTTATTATTTATATTATTATTATTATTTTTATTATTTTTATTATTATTATTATTATTATTATTATTATTATTTTTATAATTTTTTATTATAATTATTATTTTTATTGTTTTTATTATTATTATTATTTTTATTAATATTATTATTATTATTTTTATTATTTTTATTATTTTTATTTTTGTTATTATTATTATTATTAATATTTTTATTATTATTATTATTATTTTTAATATTATTTTTTATTTTTATTATTATTATTAATATTATTATTATTATTTTCATTATTATTGTTAATTATTCTTATTACTCAACTTCCTCTTATAATTTGTAAAGCCTTCAGAGTACGGCAATACTAACACATATTTAGGCTCAATTTTTTTATATCCAACTGATAGGAAATTTAGAGTATAAGATCGTCTCTAATTCGTGTAAGGTACGCAATATGTTTATTAATAAATCAAAAACTCCGGTTGGATTGTGTTCTGATCTCGTTTATCAATTTACATGTAATGGGTGTAATGCCACATACATTGGAGAGACTTCCCGTCATCTCTGTACTCGAGTTCTAGAGCATTGTCGATTGAAGGGTTTGACCAATATTAGTGAACACAATAGAGGCTGTAAAAGTGATATCGGAATGTCTGATTTTAGAATTTTGTTGAGAAGTTTTAATAGTTATTGGGAACGAGTGATATGTGAAGCATTGCTGATAACGTCATTGGATCCAAAGATTAATGTGCAGAGTGCTGTGACTACGAATGTTTTGAATGTTTTTAAATAGTTTACGTATGTTAAATCATGTTTGTTTTTTAATATTATTAAAATAATTGAAAATTTTAAATTACATTAATTTTTAAAAATTAGAATATAAGTAAAAAATTTAAAATTTAAAATTAATTTAAAATATATTTTTAAAAATATTTATTTATTAAAAAATTAAATTAATAAAAAATAATTTGTTTAAATTAAATATTAATTCATAATATTTTTAGTTGGTTTTGAGTACCTGAAGATGATAGCTGTGCTATCGAAATATATCGTACGAAAGGTTTTTTATTGGCGTTATCTTTTAATTAAATCGTTGCCAAATTTATTTAATTATTTAATAATTATTATAATAATAATAATAATAATAATATAATAATATAATAATATAATAATAATATAATAATATAATAATATATCGACATCAAATAAGCCAACTATTCGGGAAGAGAGGACACGTAAATAGATTTTGTAACAAAAGACGCGGAAAATGTTTTAACTGTCTAAAATGGGGACATTTGACTCGGAATTGTCCAAATAAACAGACTCAGAGGAAGCAATAGGAAACCAGATGAGATCAATACCAACACCAGAATAAAGCCAGCAAATGACACAAGTGTCAAGTCAAGCTATGAACCAGGAAAAGACATGACAACTGGAAGACATAAAAACCTATTAGACATGACGAATCAAATTAACGGAGCCGCAAATAGTCAAGAGACAAAATCAAAATATTATAGTAATCAGGCGAAACAGGAACGAGAATATAACGAAAAATTCAATGATAGAATGAATTACCGGAAACAGATGGAAGCAATCATCAAAATAACTAAGGAAATAATGCCGAAATGGACTGGAAACAAGAATATCACCGAGATATTAGAAGGAGTAACAAAGATGATCACGAACTACGCAAAAGGCTCAAAATCAACAGCAGAAATCAGCATCTTAAAGAAAAGAATTCCAATATTATTCACAATAATTGACATAGCAGGTAATAAACTACCACACCATGCCATAGAAAGCGAAAACGAGGAACGGACGATGGAAATTATCGAGATAATGAACCAATGTGGACAACATACAAATATCAGAAATAAGAAAGGACAAACACCCATGATGATTGAAGTGTCAAGAGATACGCCAACGAAAATTCTGAGGGAGTTATTAAAAACAGGATCAACTCTAAATGAGAAGGACAATAAAGGAAAAACGATGTTAAATTATATTATGATGTCGCGAGAAGCAAGAGCAATAGATTTCGTTAAGATAAATGGAATTCAAGATTACATCCAAATAATAGGACAAAATTTAAACCCAATCCTTGAAGCAATCGAGAGAGGATACGATGAAGCAGCAGCAAAACTGATCAAGTGTAGAAAAAGAAAATCTGATAACGAAATCATAGACGTAAATAAATTCGAAAGCAATGAAAATATATTAGTAAAAAGAGCAATGAAATCCGAATATGCATTACCAAAGACGATAAAAGCCCTGTTAAAGAGATGAGAAATAAAATTCATGGACAATAAAAGAGAGCCTGAGAGAATAGTGTCCAGAAAAGAAGAATTAGAAACATTGGTAGGAGAATGGCACCGAATACAAGGAAAAACTAGCGGTAAAAAACAAGAAATTGATGACATCAGAAATGGAAGAAAAATGCTAATCAAGATGTATGAAGATATAATAAAAGAAATAAATGCCGAGGACAACAGGATTGAGAATGCTCGATGTAATAAAAACCAGGACAAAAAAGGAAGATGATAAAGAAGAGGGAGAAAACCGAGATAGAGATAAAAAAAGCAAATTTCAGTAGCCTACAAAGAAATAGGACAACAATCAAAGCCAAACAACGTAGACAATCAGAAAATATCAAAAGATGAAGAAAACACAGACAAAATCTGTTGGAAACAAATGATAGACTCACAGAAAATTCAAAATCGAGAGAACAAAGCAAATCAAGATATGAACTAATACCCAAGTATGATATGGACGCAACAACCACCGTCACTAATGGCACCACTCAAGTGCTCAAGTGAAATCGACATATATCATGTAACTGACGAGAGATGCGGAGGCATACGCACCTTGCGCGAAGACCCTTTGGAGATAAAGTAATAAATAGTTAGAAATGTGTAAATAATTTATATAACAGATATGTTTATATAGTAACGTATAAAAGTAGTTTATAAATACTATATGGAATGAGTAGAATAATATCCAATAATATATAAAAGTAGTATATAAATATTACAGTCGAGGAGCGAAAACCAATTAAAAAATCAGACGATGTGACAAAGAATAAAGCGGAATGAGAAAGACAAGTGATGCGATATTACGTTAAAAATTGAGAAACGAATCAATTGAAAGCTAACCAAGTATATCAAACAGTAAAGCGCAGTTGTAGCGACAATGCCCAACATCCGAAAACTAAATGTACAAGCAAAATTAGACAAGTTCATACCAAGTATCGGAGCAGAAATTGAAATAAACCGGATAAGAGGTACCGAAGCCGTCAAGAAAATCAGAAACAAGAGTAGACTTGGAGAGCAAATTAAAATTTAGAAAATCCAGTACAATCAGATAAAAGACGAAAATGAGAAACAACGATAACAAATCCACGATCTAAGCCAAATAAAGCAGCAAAATAGCAAAGAAATTACCAACACAAAACGGAAGATGATGAAGAAATAAATGAAATATTAAGCCAATGAAAAAGACGATGGGAAATAATTTTACAAAAAAAAACTGAATCAAGTAATGAGAAACTGGCGAATAACAACAAAGGACAGCTAACTGAGAAACGAAATTTGTGAAGATTGAGTTAAATGGAAAAACTAAAAAGACAAAGAAATAAATGTAGCAAAAAAGTGGAAGAGACTCAAAATTAAAGCAAGGAAAAGAGCAAGAAAAACGTCCAACTGCAAGGGAAATAGATACAGCCAAGTGAGACAAAAATGAATATCACGGAATAGTAATTTCAAGCAAAACCGACGTTCAATAGCGGATATGAATAAAAGAAGGATCAGAGAACAAACCAAAACCAACTCAACAATCAAAAATCAGATAACAAGAAAGACAAATCAAATCGGTAAAGAGAGAATGCAAAGGGCAATGCCAATAAACGACAAGACAAAGGATGATGAGACCGAACTACAAAATGCGCTCAATCAAAATGGAGTATCGAAGGAATCTTGCAAATTGTAGTAAGGCAAACAAAGAAAATAAACTATGTCAAAATAAAGTTAATACCAATCACAGAAACGAGAAATCAGACATGATAATAAATGCAACAGAGATAAAAAAGAAGAGAAACAGAAAATTCAGATCGCTACCTAAAATCAAGAGGAATGATAACGACTCTTAGTAAAATAGCTCGAAATTGGTGAAATGCGAAAGCAGCATGATATTAGCGATGAGGAAGAGGATGGCAGTAATAAACTCATATATACAACCTAGTATCCCTTAGAAAGATGTCGAAAAACCCCACAATCAATCAATCGATGCAAACATTAACTGTAACAAATATGCCGATATATGAGAAGCCAAAGGATACCAATTACGGACGGGTCAATTCCTATTATACCCAATGGTCAAAGGATTAAAACAAGAAAAACGGATCGTTATAAAAAATAGTAAAACAAAAGCGAATTGTCGTTCGATTGTTAGTATAATATTCTTATAAACCGTAAAATAAGGGCGGATCGCTGTTCAAATTTTTCGAAGTAATTAAAATACTTATTGAAAATAGTAAAGTAAAAGTGGAACGCGTAAAATAAGGGCGGAACGCTGCTCAAATTTTTCGAATCAACAAAAATACTTTACCGAAAACCGGGTAAATACAAATGGATTACAGCTAAATTGTTATATAAGAAAAATATTTCTTAAAGCTGATGAATAAGGACGAATCCCTACACAAAATGTTGTTAATAATATTGATAATAATTATAATAATTGTAATAATAATAATAATAATAATAATAATAATAATAATAATAATAATAATAATAATAATAATAATAATAATAATAATAATAATAATAATAATAATAATAATAATAATGATAATAATAATGAGGATAATAATAATAATAATAATAATGATCATGGTACCTATAATAGTAATGATAAAAATTATGATGTTAATAGTAGTAATATAATAACTGTAATGGTAATTATATAGTATAAAAATAATAATAAAGGTAATAGTAGTAACAATTAATAAAGGTAATACATATAATAGCAACAATGATAATGCTAGTAATAATAATAGGGAACAATGTAGTTATAATAAGGATAAGAGTAAGAGAGCTAGTGTGTGAATATTTAACATAACAAAGGGTGTACAGGCCAAAGAATAATCATCAACACGGACGACGATAAGAAGGACTAAGGGAATGGACATAACAATGAATGATATGAGAGTATAGGTTAACCTTTGAAAGAGATAAGAGAATAATGGGACCTAAAAGTCGAAATCGAGCACAGGTCTTTTATCGGCAGCTCGTTGAACCCATGGATCGTTCGGTCAATTATAGCATTAGCAATAGCGCTCACTTTTTGCGGACGATCTACCCACTCGAACACAGTTCCAACGTTGCTTAGCAACAGGTGCCGAGTGGTAAGCGAAGAATATTTGTATGGGGTTGTCTGGGTAACAACCATATAGTTTCAAAATATCAACACCCAGAAACCCACCAATAATATAGTTACCATGCGTTTACCCCTGGTTATCGCAGGCATTGTCAATGTTGTTGTTAATAGTTATTATAAATAGGTAGTTATGAGTACGATGAAAGATGCCTTTACGACATATAAGGAATAAAGGGGACACACCCATCCCTTCCCCCATCTAGATGACATAATACTTACCCTAAAGATATTGTTTAAATATATAATTATACTAACACTCGTTATGTGTAAATTAGAGTTAATAAAAATGAAACTAAAAAGAAATTTTGTTCAGTGGACCCACGCAGAAAAATGTTGGAACAATTTCGCAAAGACATAGCCGGCTATCATCAAACAGCAATAGTTCAAACCCAGAAGGCGGAGGCCATGGTGCGGAAGTGCCGCTACATGGATCAAACATGGCTTCGCCCCGAGGCAGCAAACAAGTTAAGAGTGGAAATGGATACATTGAAGGTCCAGTTAGGCCAGAAGAATGAAGCCCTGCGGTTGGCCGAGCAGAAGGCCCAGGAGCTTGAGAAACAGGTAGCCGAGTGGAATATTAAATACGACATCCGTACAGGCCTCATGTAGAGTGGTGTCCTGCTATCGGCCGAACAACAGGCAATAGTACTGCGGAATGTCACAGGAAAAGATGACGGCATAAGAACTATAACACCAGGTCCCTCCCGTCCGTCAGGGGATTTACCTAAAAGAAACCGGAGGAGAAAACGACCAAGTAAAAAGGAAAGGGAGCGACAGTTTAAGTTAAAACGAGCTCGCCTGTTGGGTCATATTTTGGACGCCAATGGATTTTAACTCATTCGTTTGGAAGTGTTGAGTCTAACTCTGTGATCATGTATTTAATTTGACTATAATTTATAAATATTAATTGTTTATTAATCTTAAAATTTATAAATGTTAATTGTTTATTTATCTTAAATATAATCTGTTAATGTTAACTTTAATATTGAAGTTGCTATTGATGTTTGGATGGGAGTTGAAGTTGTTGGATATGTGGGAACTGAGGAATCAATCGATTAGGTAAATTATGAGTTAATAGGTAAGAAAGGGACAATCGAGTAGAGCATGAAGTCTTCTATGACAGCTCATGGACCCGAGGGAGGTTAGGGCATTAGTAGTTCTTGAGAAGGAGCTCACCTTTTGCTAACCTTCCACCCACTAGTTCACAGTACCAACGTCAATTTTTGACGGGTGACTAGCGGTTCAATTCTTGTGCAGGCACTGGGTGGGAATAGTAACCCTTAGGCAGTTTGAACTATTTTAAGGACCCATCAGTGCCCAGCACGTTGTACTATCCTATTCTGGATTCTCTGATTGCGGCAATATTCTTTTTACCATAAGTTTTTGTTTGTGCTTTCCAGTTGCTCTCACTTGCTGAATTATTATCCATATAAATATCACGTTTGTGACAATTCCTGATATCGCTACCAATTTAACTGTGTTTGAAGTTGTATTTTCTTATTTCGTTGTCTTCATTCTTGGGTTTTCGTGGTTTTGTACTCTCTTAAATACTGCTAATAAATGATTTGTTGCCTTTTCTGATAAGTGACGATCGTCATTGCTTAATACTTTCCTACTATCGGTTTGGTTTCATGTTACGCTTTCTTTCATAATTTCACCATTGTTGTTTCTCACTCCCCTTTGAAAAGAGTTTCGGGATAATCTTTGCCATATCTGATATATTGATTCTGTATTATTTCTTGTTAGCAAGCGTGGTGTCATGTTCTTTTCTTCCTTTATTTCTCTGCCGTTAACTTTTTTTTCTTGAATTTCTGCCTATCCTGCATATTTTTGTGATTAGCTTTCCCTGTAATTTCAGTATAATTCCGTTTTTACATGTGTCTGTCACTACTTTGATTGACACTTCGTTTCTGACATCATCCATTCTTTGTAGTTTGTTTTTCGTTGTTGTTTTTCTTATTTTTGTACTAGATTGGGTTGATTTTGCTGACATTTTTGTTGTTCTTGTAGTTGTTTTCCTCGTTTTATTGTCTTTTAGGTTTCCTTTATCACTTTTCTGGTCTTTGATATATTTTTCTCTTTCTTTGTTGGTTTCTTCACCGTTGTTGTGCATTTTTATTTTAATTATTCTTGGCATTGTTGTCATTTTCTTTGAATCGGTTTTCCAAATCCTTATCGCTCTGCATTTTTGGTTATCTTCTCTTTGTACACAAATCATGTGAGCCGTATTTTCCAACATGTTTCTGAACGAATATAGTTGATTTTGGTTTTGTTTCCTCTTTTCGCATTGTGTTGCTAGTTTCTGATTCATAATTCTGTAAGTGATCTTGGTTTGTTGTTTCAAAGCATTTACGACTATTATTTGGTTGTACCGAATCGCTTTTCTACTTCTTAGTTTTCCCAAAAGATATCCATTCGTTAAGCTGACTAACGTCATTAGTATCCATAATCCTTGTAATCCTTGTAGTGGGATTGGTCGATTTTGAATTTTCTGTGAGTCTATCATCTGTTTCAAATAGATTTTATCTGTGCTTTCTTAATCTCTTGGTATCATCAATTTCTTGTTTTCTACCGCTAGATTTTCGTTATATTCGGTGCCATTCTCCTACGAAGGTTTCTAATTCTTCCTTTCTGAACCCTATTCTTTCAGGCTCTCTTTTATTGTCCGTGAATTTTATTTCTCCTCTCTTTAAAATAGCTTTTATCGTCTTTGGTAAAGCATATTCAGATTTTATTGCTCTTTTTAGTAATATATTTTCATTGCTTTCGAATTTATTTACGTCTATTATTTCGTTGTCGGATTTTCTTTATCTCCAATTGATCAGTTTTGCTGCTGCTTCATCGTATCCTCTCTCGATTGCTTCAAGGATTGGGTTTAAATTTTGTCCTATTATTTCGATGTCTTCTTGAATTGCATTTATCGTAATGAACTCTATTGCACTTGCTTCTCGCGACATCATAATATAATTTAACATCGTTTTTCTTTATTGTCCTTCTCATTTAGAGTTGATACTGTTTTTAATAACTCCCTCAAAATTTTCGTTGACGCATCTCTTGACACTGCAATCATCATGGGTATTTGTCCTTTCTCATTTTTGAAAATTTCTCGTGGACAACTCAACTATCAGCAATTTTTCCATACTACGTTTCAATCGATCTCAAGTAAGCTCTACTTGAACGTACGTACTGGGAGATGATTTATTGTGAATTATTGAAATCAAATCTGATGTATAAGCAATATGACATGAAATATATATGAGTTATTTGAACTAGTATACTGTGTCGAAATTTTTCCGGCCCACAGCCAAAACACCACCGCGAGTTAGCAAACTTTATATACATATCGAGATGTGTAAGTGCGGTTCATCCGCCAATATCTCGTGCCCGTGAAGGTTCTGGCATGCGTAACTCAAGAACCCAAACGTCAATTCATGTCGTTTATAGGGGAAGATGAAAGATAGAGGGGTAGTCTTTTGGTTGCCTCTTCGTCAGCCATCTCCCTAAAATCCGACCTTACTTATCGGCTCAAAATCATCCACACCGAGTAGTCCAGTGGACACTCATAAAATATAACTAACCTTAAGACCAAATAAAGGAGGTGAGTGAGGGAAAAGAGCGAAAATCGTTGCAATGTCAAAAAATCAACTAATTAAACGAATGAATTTAAACTGATAATCCAAATCAATGTTTTCATAAAGTATAATTATCTACCTTAATATAAATTAAACGAGTAAATCATTTTAGTATCAACAGAAATGGATAATTGAGTCAATAAGATCTCCAATAAATGCCTAAGAGACCTGATAGTTAATCAAATTAAAATTCAGTCCGGAAATAATTAAAAATGCGCTAAACATAAAGACGGGTGAAATGAACCTAATATCCAAATTACCAAATATTGATTGGTGAGTCTAATTGAATGATGAATAAATACACCGATAATTTAATGATAAATCAATTTAAACAAAAATTTACTAATCTAAAACGACGGCAAAGATCAAATTTATTGACAACAATGAGGGAAATAGTTGCATAATAATAGCGACGATTGAACGAGAGCAAACGATCACAGAAACACAATCTACCCACTGTCTAATGTAGAGATAGACCTTCCCATACCGAAAATAATAAAACATGCATTCCATAATTAAATGACGGGATCAGTAAAATTCGCTAACATTCAGGTTCATAATAAAATTGACAATAACAAATGAATGAAAAATCAAACAATGCAATTTACCTAATTGTTCCCATCTCGCACGCGGAAAACAAACCTCCTCCTAATCGCAGTAGAACGACGAAGTTTTCATGCATAGATCAGGCATTACCATGACAATAGACCAATAGAGGTCGACATAATAATTGCATAGCAATCCAGATTGTAAATTCAAAAACCTAAAAATCTAAGAATAATTAGATAAATAATTTGTAAAAATGTTCTCACCCTTAAATTTTTATAGAGTTTGTATGGAGTATTTATATTTGTATGGAGTTGCCTCGATAACAACCTTATAGTATGGTGGGTTACAGGGTTTCGTTATTTGTTTGAATTAACCTGTGGTTGCCCCAGTAACGCCATACAAAATGATTCTAACTGCCACTTGGCACCCGTTGCTAGGCAACGTTGGAAATGTGTTCAAGTGGTGGATTGTCCGCAAAAATTGAGTATTATCGCTAGTACTGTAATTGCTCGGACAACCCTCGGGTTCACGAGCTGTCGATAGAAGACCTATGCTCGCTTAGCTCTGTCCCACGTGTAAGAAAATTCATGGTCGAAGGTGGAGAGATGGTTTGAAACCGCGATGCGAGTGTTCACAGTAGTACCTGTACGTAAGTGCACCTAGGAAATAAACTAACTACAAGTGCAACTACTTTATTGAAATCAACAAAATGTATAGTTATCGTGAGTTAATGGGATGGATTTGGAGGTTGTGCTGCTCGGCGTCGAGCACGCTCCTTGCGTCCCGGCCGACGATTTTTTGATAGAGTGATGGACTGGTCAGCTGATTGAGGATTCTTCTGCGCCATCTGGGACGGGGCGAAGACGAGCGGGTAGGTGACTGCTTCCCCCTCCCGACAAACTGCTAAGGCGACTTCCAATCCTCTGATTTGGGTGCGCAGGCTCTGATTGAGCTGTCGCTCTTCCGCCCAACCTCTTTGTGCTGCGGTTAGTCTGAGATATAATGATTTTACTTTTCTCGGATCCGACCAAGTTGCCTTGATCTGCTGTACCTCTTTAGTCATCTGGAGGATTTGGTTGAGGAGATCCGCATTCGCGTTCCTTGCGCGATCTAGTTCGGCTTGCAAAATTTGGTTGGTGTTCATGACTACAATGGACAAGATCGTTAAATTTTCTCTAATGATTTACTTAATTGGTATTTACAATTATCATAAACATAATTATCAAAAACGGGTCTACTCAGGCAAACGATTAAAACGAAATGACAAGTTAACAAAGATTTCTTTTTCAAAAACAATACTAAATCACGTTCATTGTTAGTGTTTTTAGGGATCACTGTTTTCCGTGGCACGGATTCTTTAGCCCTTCTTCGGAGGAACCACAGGATATGGGCGTCGGGTATCGCGGACTGGGCGAGGTGGAAACGCTTCCGCAATTCGCCCAGTGAGGATGTCTTCTTCCACATTTGCGAGATACATCCTCGCCTTGACCACCTGTAGGTCTACCTGCTCCTGCACCCTTTCCCATTTGGTGAGGAAGTTGCGTGCATGCATGTAAGTCTCAGCGGCGGGATACTGCTGACCAGCGAGTCCACAGGGGTCCTTCTCTAAACCTAGTATCCGCCAAGTAGTGGGATACGGCCACTGTTGTTGAAACTCGTCGAAAATTTCCGCAGCTGATGGGGCTCCTCCCTGACCCTGTTCGTCAGTTGCTTGACTAGCGATTCGTTCGAATGACATGTCTAAAATATCATCGTAATCAGATTCGATTAAGTCGTCCGCTTATTATAATGATCAACTAAATGAGGACTGGGGTATTGCTATTGGGTGTAATCAATTTTAAACTTAATGAATTCTATTAATTTTGATTTTTATTGCAAATTATGGGCGGTTCATCTATAAGTATTAGGTGTGCGATATTCCACTGATTGTCTTTCCTATATTTTCTTTTAAAATTTACAGTAATCAAGTGATATTCCGGTGCTATGTAAATTGGTTCACGGACATCTCGGGTCGTCAAAGGTTTACTCAGATTTGCGACTTGCTGTTACGACGTGAATGGTACTTTCCGTTACTCGATTGATTGTTGATAAGAGGGTTTATATTATCTCACAGGTCTGGCCCTTTTGTATGTGTCCCTTTGGATAATACAAGTATATATGTGATTAAAACCTTGAATGTCAGGGCCGGATGTTGGTCCGGATAAGTCGTTTGTGCGTAGACGTGTTTATTCGATGATCCGATGTGGTTGGTTTCCGGCGGATCTTGTCGTTTGCAGATTAATCAATTGAATGGCGACGATTTAGTTCGGTATGTTTATATCCGGTAATTATATTATTTACGTTACATTTTCAGAATTATTGATCAACGGATTCGCCTAAGCTTAGCTAAATCAATTCGGGTAAGTTATTACGTTGATTAATTTGAATGTATTTTACTGACATTTTTAAGAAAAACTTCTTGCGACTACCGAGGCTTTCAAGCAGATGCAATCCCCTACCTTTGGAATATTTTCTTTATGTGGAATTTTACTTGTTCCAAGAAAAATCGGTAGTAAGCCTTCTTGTGATTGAACAATTTATGTAATGTTAATACAAAAAATTTTTCTTTCTTATCTTAAACTTTGATTTTTGCAATTATATTAATTTGGTTTAAGTAATAACTCATTTATTTCGTCTTTAATCACTTTACTTTAATCCCTGAATTTACTCTATTTAAGGAAAACTTTATTTCAAATCTAGAAATTATTCTAATTCTAATCAAGGGATTGTTTTATCAATAATATATTTTGATTTCTATAACTCAAATTTCTTATAGTTTCCCCCAAACTAGTTGGATCAACCATTACTTTAGTCCGTGAAATTACTTTAATATTAGCTCAATAATTTTAAATCCATGAATACAGTTTTACTTTATTTTTACTCGAAGAGTTACTTGATCTTTACCAAAGAAATTATCTTATTTTATTCAAATTATTTTTAACTTTAATCCATGAATGACTTGGTTTAATCCCCAACTTCCTTTAATTAACGAATTATGGTTGATCAAGGAGTTTCTATTAGTTGATCATCAAATTAATGTGGTGAAAATTTTATTCTTAATCCGTGAATTACGTTATCTTTACTCAATAACCGTTTTACTTAATCTAATTTAATCAATAAAATATTTACTTTTACTCAAAAATTCCTTGAAGTTTAATCAAAACGAATTAATTTATTGTTAATCAATGAATTTATATTATTTAGCTTTAATCAACAAATTAATTTAAAGAAAAAGAATGACGTTAATTTTGCTCAATAATTATTTTAATCAATTTAATATACTTATTTTTCTCAATAATCATTTTAAGTTTAATCAATGAATTACGTTAATTTTGTTCAATAATTGTTTTAATTAATTTACTTTAATCAATGATATATTTATTTTTACTCAATAATTCCGTTAAGTTTATTCAATGAATTAATCTAGTTTAATCAATGAGGTATTTATCTTTACTCAATACTCATTTTCCTTTTAATCTATAATTTAATTTAATTGAATCAATGAATTACTTATTTAATGATTTTTTATTGTTTTATTTCGAAATGTAAATTCAATTTAGTATGCCAATGATTATTAATTTAAGTTAGCCATATCGACGATTTCAAATTAATTTATCCCCGTACCCTTCCCCTTTAGTAGGCCTTAGGCGCATTTTATGTTCATATTATATTTACTGAGTGCCCACTAGACTACTCGGTGTGGTGATTTTGAGCCGTGTGTAATAGAATTTTAGGTCGATTTTACTGAAAGGAGAAACGAGGAAGCAGCCAAAGACTTCTTCCTTATTTCTCGTTTCATCTATATGGATTATATTGACGTTACGACCCCTGCGTTCCGCACGCTAGGTCTTCACGGGTACATATCATTGGCGATTTTCCACGCACTTACACAAATCTGTACTATGTAGATTTTACTATCTTGCAATATGTGTTGGCTGTGGGCCGGAAAAATTTTGACAGATTAGTTAATATTATTAAAATAATTTATAGGTAATATAAAGATTTATTAAACATATGACAAATAAACATAAATTACCCTACATTCCATTCCATAAAAACAAAAATTCATAATGTTGCATAGCAAAATAAAATACCTCTCCCCCCACGCCGACATCCAAGCAGAGCTCTGCCGAGGTTGCGAGGATGTGACGTGGAGAGAGTTCCAAATAGAACTATTCCTCACCTAAAAGTAAGTTTCAATATAGATTTTCAATCAATAATTCAGAAGTAAATTTTGATTCAAAATGGTTTTTTGGTTAAATTTAATGTGAAAATGAATCGGTATTTATACCTATTTTCTGTCCCTAACCTCGCATGTTAAATTTGATGCAGTAAAACAAAATTCAACCTTGTTGTTTTCTAGTGAATTCTATTCTTTAATTTTATTATTTTTTGATTTATTTTAATAATTTTTCATTTAGAATTTTTATTGAATTATTACTAATTCAAATTTTTTGATTTAAGTTTCATTTTCATGAACTTTTCTTAATTTATCAATTTTTGTCGAATTTGTTGTGTTTTCTTGTTATGTTTGTGTCTGTATCGTGCGGATCTTGGTGCGTTTTGTTATTATTTTAATTTATTTTTATGTTTTGGTGGGTTACAGGGTTTCGAATCTTGCTTCCTTCTAGTTGCCCCAGTAACGTCATACAAAATGATTCTGATCCACTTGGCACCCGTTGCTAAGCAACGTTGGTAATGTGTTCAAGTGGTGGATTGTCCGCAAAAATTGAGTATCATTGCTAGTACTATAGTTGCTTAGACAACCCTCGGGTTCACGAGCTGTCGATAGAAGACTTATGCTCGCTTAGCTCTGTCCCTTGTAGAAATTCTAGATCGGGTTCTTCATTGACTGTGGAAAACTAAGACGTGATAAGAGTGTTTATGACAATGCTGGCATACAATTATATTAAAGAAACAACTCAACTAAGGCTAAAACTACTCTATTTGATTCAACCACATGTGTAACATTTACTACTTGACGTTTTGAAGTTGGGTTGCGCGACGTCGGGCACGTTCCTTGCGTCCCGGTCGACGATTATGTGTTGGAGGGATAGGTTGCTCTGCTGGCTTGGTGGTTTTCTGCGGCATTTGGGTTGGGGCGAAGATGAGCGGATAAGTTACCGCTTCCCCTTCCCGGCAGACTGCTAGGGCGACTTCGAGTCCCCGAATTTGAGTGTGCAGGCCCTGGTTGAGCTGCCGCTCTTCTGCCCAGCCTTTCTGAGCTGCGGTCAGGCGGTGGTACAATGTTTTTACCTTTTCTGGTTCCTTCCAGGTTGCTCTAATCTGTTGCATTTCGCGGGTCAATTGAATAATTTGGGTGAGTAACTCCGCGTTTGACTGTCTTGCATGGTCCAGTTCAGATTGTAGGATTTGTAAGGAAGACATCACTACAACTAAAGATATCATATTTATTCATTATAGGTTAAGTTAATTCATCATTTATCTCATTAAACAAAGTCACGACTAATTTTAACCATAAGAAGAAATAACACGCAAATTTCTAATAATTTAGATCAGTTATTACACGAAATCTATCACTATCAATTCACTCTTCGGGACAATGTCTCTTCAGGCTTCGTTTGAGAGCCTCCACTGTATAGGGTCGTCGGGTATCTCGAACTGGGCGAGGTGGATAGGCGACTGCAATCCGCCCGGCAAGGATGTCTTCCACCACGTTCGCAAGGTACATCCTCGCCTTAACCACCTGTAAATCCACCTGCTCCTGCACCCGTTCCTATTGGGTGAGGAGGTCCTGTGCGTTCAGGTAGGTCTCCACAGCCGGATATTGCTGTCCCGAGAGGCCGCAGGGATCCGTCTCCAAGCCTAATGTTCTCCAGGTGGCAGAATATGGCCACGGTCGTTGCAACTGGTCGAGTATTCTCATGGTCGGCGGGACTCCTGTCTGTTCCTGTTTGGCGGTCTCTCGACGGGTAATTCGTTTGGGCGACATGTCTAAACATTATTGCCATTAGATTCGATTGATTCACTCATTGTAAATTATCAGCAAATAAATGGTGCCTGCGTTATTGGTAAGGGTGTCATCCAAACTAAACTTGTCGAATTCTATTAGCGTCGCTTTCTGTCGTAACTTTCGTGAAGCGGGTGAGCGGTTTATCTACAAGTCTTACGGACCTGGCTCTTGGGTGTACTTCTTTATGGGGTGATATATAATAATATGATTAATCATATGGATGAGATAACCTGATGTTTAATTTATTTAATATATACATATTAACCTTAATATATTACATGTTAGTTAGTAGGCGGATAATCGTGTATTGACCTAAGAGAATTTGTAAATTGATTTAAAGTTTGTTTACCGATTTCATTTACGGTTAATTCGAACTTTAAGATCTAGACCGGATGTTGATCCGGAATAACTTAGTTGTACGTGGGCGTATTATGGTGAGTGAACGACTTCCGGCGGATCTCACCGTTGTGACTTAAGCGGTTGACTAAAGGTGATTTAGAATGTTTACATCCGGTAATTACATTATTCACGTCGTATTTTCAGGACTACTATTCAACTACTTCGCCTACACTCGATTATCTCAGTTTTAGTAAGTTATTTCATTGATTAGTTTGGACGTATTTTACGGGCAATTTTTAAGAAAACTTCCTACGCTTACCGAGGCTTCCAAGTAGATGTGAATATCGTTATGTGGAATTTTACTTGTTCAATAAAATCGGTAACAATTTATGTGATATCAATACAAATTTTCTCTTATCTTAAACTTTGGTGTTCTCAATTGATGTTAAGTAATAATTCGTCCATTTTATCAATTTGCTGTAATTCCTGAATTTATCATAATTACAGAAAACCTTTTCTCGATTCCATAGATTATTCTAGTTCTAACTAAGGGATTGGGTTATCGTCTATTATTCAAATTTCTAATAGTTTTCCCTAAGGCTAGTTGGGTCAACTATTACTTTAGTCCGTGAAATTATTTTAATACTAATAGTTTTAAATCCGTGAATTCAGTTTTACTTTAATTTACATTGAAAAATCGCTTGATTTTTACCAAAGAGACTATCTTACGGTTATGCATTCCTAACTTTAACCTATGAATTACTTTAGTCAACGAATTATTGTTAATCAATACTTTACTCTACTAAAACTAGGTTACATTGGTTTTACTCAATAATTATCTGAATTAGTTTAATCAATGAGATGTTTCTGTTTACCCGAAAATCATTTTAATTGTTACCAATGAATAGATTTATTCAACGGTATATTTACTTCTATTCAATATTCATTTTATTTTTAAACCATAATTTGATTTAATCACTTGCTTTTACTTAATCCCTTCTTCGATTTTATTACAATGAATTATCAGTAAATTACGTGTCGTTGCATTAATTTTAATCAACAATTTAATTAAGGGATTCCACACTTTTATTTGAGAATCATTTTACTTTGAATCGATACGTTTCATTATTTGAAATCAATGAATTCGATCCTTAATTGCTTTCATCTTTATCGGGGGTTGATTTTGGATTAGATCCATGCATTACTCGTTCCTACCCAAGGATTAATTTAATTTTATTGAAACGAATTACAATAATTTAATGGATGGAATTGTTTACCATTACCCTAATTTTGTCAATGATTTACGATCATTTAAATTATGAATTATCTTTACCCGTAATTTTAAGCCATAAAACACTTTACTTTTCTTTATTTACAATCAATGATTACTTTAATTTTTATCAATAATCGCAATTTAATCGAACTCAATGATTTCCAATAGATTTTATCTATTTCAAAATATTAATCCAAAATAGTTATAACAACGATTTTAGTTAATTTAATCCCCGTACCATTCCCCTTTAATAGGCCTTAAACGCATATTGTGTTTACATTATATTTATTGAGTGCCCACTGGACTACTCGGTGTGATAATTTTAAGCCGTGTGTAATATAAATTTAGGTCGATTTTACAGAATTGAGAAACGAGGAAGTAGCCAGAGACTCCTTCCTTATTTCTCGCTTCAGCTATAGGGATAAATATTGACGTTACGACCGCTGCGTTGCGCACGCTGAGTCTTCACGGGTACATATCATTGGCGATTTTCCACGCACTTACATGCATCTGTACTATGTAGATTTTGCTTTCTTGCGTTATGTATTGGCTGTGGGCCGGAAAAATTTCGACAGTTTAATTTAGTTTATGAAAATATATATAAAACAATTTATGTATATTAATAATATTTATTAGTTATGAACAAAAATAACATAATTACCCTTCATAACCATTCCAAAAATTTTCATACAATAGCATAAAATAACATAAATGCCTCTCTCCCCACGTCGACGCCAAGCAGAGCTCTACCGAGATGCAATGGACGTGACGTGGAAAGAGGGTTCCAACATAAATATTTCTCACCTAAAATCAGTTGAATAGTTTCTAAAGAACGAATTCAAAATTAGTTCAAAATAGTTTGAAAATAAGGTTTTTAAAACTGGCTAAAAATAGTTTGAAAAACGGTAAGATTTTCAAAAATGGTTTGAAAAATGGTTAAGTTAAATGTGAAAATGGATCAGTATTTATACCTATTTTTCTCGCATGTGAAATTTGATGCAGTAAAACAAAATTCGACCTTGTTATTTTCTAGTAAATTCTATTCTTTAATTTTATTATTTTTTGATTTATTTTTATAATTTTTTATTCAAGATTTTTATTGAATTATTACTAATTCAAATTTTTCGATTTAAATTTCATTTTAATGAACTTTTATTAATTTTTTCAATTTTGTCGAATTTGTTGTGTTTTCTTGTTATATTTGTGTTGGTATCGTGCGGATCTTGGTGCGTTTTGTTATTATTTTAATTTATTTTTATGTTTATTAATTTATTTTTTAATTCCCTTTTTTCTCATAATTTATAGGGTTTAATTGGTGTTTCCAGGTTTATTTAAATCTGCATGTTATGTTTGCATGTGTATTACTGATCCATTAAAACATTCTTCAAGGCCGTTTACGTTGTGGGCCAACAGTTTATTATTTTATATTTAATTCTCTTTTTCTCATATTTGATAGGGTTTAATTGATGTTTCAATAGGTTTATTTAAATTTGCATGTTATATTTGCATGTGTGTTACCGATCCATTTAAACATTTCTCAAGGCCATATGTGTTCTGGCCCAACAAGTATCCAAAATCTCAACCACAGTAACCCACCACAGTTTCAATGTCACTTGGGTAAGAGTACCAAGTGGTAATAACGACCGATACATTTTTTATGTGGGTTGCAATGACAACATAAAATAAAGCCATATAAACAACCCCAGTAACCCAACAATCTTTTTATGTTTTTGCCTAACAAGGACTCTCTTTTGTTCGGGCTGCCCATAGTAATGATCATAGACTTTGAAATTTTTAGTCTTAGAATTTAATTTCTCATGCCAAAGAACCCCTACACTCAAAAATATTGAACTTTAACTTCCATAAAATTTAATGATTCAAAACAACTTTTCAAACAAAACGATTTTTAACTTTTTTGTTCATTTATTAAGTTGTACATTAAATTATTGAATTAATGATGTCAACAAAATGCAAAATTGTTTAAATAATTTATAATATAGTTTTTAAAGTTTAAAGTTAACTCTTTAATAATGTTTAATAATATAGTAAACCCATTTATTTTTGCAAATCATGTTGAATTTTCAGCTTTTTATCAAAAAGATTATAAAGATTATATAACTTTATTAAATGAGATGGAATTAACTCTTAAAAATGAGATTGAATCTAATACAGCTAATTCAACTTCTGAGTTTGTTCATGGTTATTGCTTTACTTAATCTCAAATATTCTAGAAAAGAAATTTCAAGGATTGAGGATGAATTTATTATTTTATCTATTCTTCAAAAAATGAAAGATAAGTTAATAGTTGTACCGTCATTGTATAATTTTGAATGTGAACTTGATCTTGATGACATCGATTCAGAAACTGTGGATATTGATATTGGCATGGATTTAATTGAAGCGTTGTTAAACAAAGTATGTTTTCATTTTAATAAATAATTTTTTCTTTTTACAAATTTATTAAAACTTTTATGTTATGTCTTCAGAATGTGTGGGGCTTCCCAGAACAGCCACTGAATGAATCTTTTCCATCTATATCAAATGCAACTAGCAAAGTATCGGTAAAATTTAATATTGTTTTTATTATCATAAATTATACGACGTGGTTTATAGATCGGACTTCTTGAAGATCGTTACATTAAAGAAATTGTTTTAAATAGGCAGATTGACGTTGTTCTTAATTTGGATAGTTTTGTGAAATTTATTCTGTTTCATTTAAAGGATTTGCAAGAGGATTGCTATATACCTTTTCTAAAATTTAGTAACATTTTATTTTAATGCTTTACATGAAAAGATTATTGCCAACAATAACAAAATAGGGTTAAACTAAGTTTTATAATTTTCTTTATTAAAATGATTAAAATAATATTATTGTTATCAACAAAATATTAAAAATTAGCTTATCCTAACCTTAGAAAGTAAATATGAAAAATAAAACAGTTTCAGACAGGCCTTAAAGAAATGTGTTCGTTGGGGACTTTGAAGTGTTTTTTGGTTTAAATAGTTTTATTGAATAAATATGTCAAAATAACTATAAGTGCAACTTATGTCATACATTTAAATGCGCGCTCTCACAACCAGAACCTTGAAAATCGCGAATTGCAACGTATATCAACGTGTACATAATGATCTAAAGTAATATTTTTCTAAGTGGGCGATAACGCGCCCTTGTGGGCGTTTGAGACCTAGAGGGCCCAGAAAAAATTGGGGGGGGGGGCGTTACCGTGGGTTAAGCGGGCGATGGTAGATTTGTAACCTACCTACTACACAATAACGAATAATTAGTTTATATTTCTACCCCATATGACGGTATAAAACTTAAAATACTTAACATAGATTTCGTAGAATAGCCCGCACGCCGTACGCAATCAAGTTGTAACAGGTTTCTGTTAAATAACGCTATTGGACAATCCGGTAGCAAATGTTCTGTACCGTTAAAATTTATTATTTACATGTAATAAATTTTGTATATTATACAATTAAATAGTCTTTAGGGGGCGGTGGCAAATCAAATTCTGTCTTAAGGGGGCGACGGTTTAAAAAGCTCTAAAGCGATACATTAAACAATTAGACTTATAAATTTAAGATATTTGCAATTAAACAAAGATAATCCAGCAACAGATGATTAACGTAATCATAAACAGTAGTTCGTCGACCAGGAGCCGCCATTTATAATTAGAAGAGAGGATATTGACAAATTTAAACCAATCACATTAATCCTAATTAATTTGGATATTTAATAAATGCAATTTGATGCTTGACTGGAAATTAGAGAATTGACCGTGAACTAACCCCTTCACTAACGTATTTAAACATGATTGGCGTGAGGATTTTTTTAAAATTCATTTTGAAAGAAGAGGAAATTGAATTAGAAATCAAATAACACTAAGAAATTCTTAGTTTTTTTTTCGATTTTTAGTTATAAACATGTATTAATATTGCGAGGAGCTTTAAAATATATTATACCAACACAAAGAGAGGAATTCATATACAGTAAACTCTCGTATAACACGGATTCCCTACAACACAGTATGGTAGCAAAAAACGAATAATTAAGATGAAAACTTCGATAAACAATATGTTCTAACATTTGCCTTTAATGATTCAAATTAATTATTTCAGATATTAATGAAATGAAAGGAAGTTGTTTGATTTTTGACAAACCTCTCTCAAAACGCCCAAATCTCTCCAAAGAAAAATCGAAATATTTAAAGCATTTAATTTTAGAAAATCATAAGAAAACCGATTTATTGCACGGGAAAAGATTTACCAGAATCACTAAATCAAATCTTGGTGTTAAGGTTTCATCTGCTAATGATGCTTTAACAAACTTTATAAAAAATATCAATCACGATGATAACAGCACTAATATTACACACAAAACCATATTTGAAAATAAGTAAAAAGAAAAAAAAACGTCTTGTTTCTAATCGCATATGATTTCACTGTTTAGGATAAATATTGAAAATGATGGAAATCAAAACTGGGAGGATTTGACGATTGGTGGTTATGAAATTCTATAATAATTATAATACAATATATATAAATTCTCCATCACTTTAGATCAGTCTTCAAAATATTCTTATGCCATCTGGAATTTAATGGGTTTAAACGTACTGTTTCGATTGAAAAGTTTTTATAGAATTCTAAATAAACCTGAAGAATCACAGGTAGTCAAGTGAACAACAACTCATGAATGATGCTTATAATTGTTAAATTATTAGAACGTGCCAGAATGTGCTTACATTCGAGTTCACCTTGGTGATAGGGAAGTTAAAAATAATTCTGAGGAAATATGGAAATCGTTTTTCGGGAGCAAAATTAACTTCGACTCTGACATAATGCAAAGTAATAATTGATTTGTGAATCCTTATAGGGCGGTGAATTTAAAAAATAAAAATAGGAAATATATATAAAAAAATTGAAATGCTTTATATTTTTTGTAACATTTAAAAATAACAACCTTCTTTTCGTTTTATATGTGCTGTTAATTTTATTTACTATTCTAACAAGGCCGCTTTAAAATCGCCTGTGAGGGTCGGTCGAATTGGCTAGTCCACTCCAGTTCGATGTTTCCGAAAAATTTAAGATATTCATTTGATGACAATTATGTAATAAGAAGTCTTGATATTAAATTCTTTAACATTGAAACAGGTCTGTGTTTAATTTCAACCCCACTAACTTCTTTTGATACCTTTGAGGAAATGCAAGCTCCAAAACATTCCTATGCACCCATTTGAGTTAAGCCCTATTTGTTTGTCTTATTTTCTACTTTATATATCTCCTAGGTTTTAAGGTAAATTTTATTGGATAGCGAGCAACAGGAATGAAATTTTTTGATATAAGATGAAGAGCTGTCCATATGTGACATGCCTCGATTTTAACTCATCTTTACTCCATCGTCATTCACTTACCCTCAAACATTAGGTGTAATAAATGTAACCAATCAAACATTAAGAATGCGTTAATGTTTGATTTTATGTCATGTGACGTCAGAAATAATAAATGGTTCAATGATTTATTTTAACTTGTAATTTTATATTCATGATATTTTTAAATTTCACCAATTTAGTTATTTTGAATATGAAAACTAAATGCATCCAGAATGTCAAAATAGAATCAATGCAAGAATTTAAAAGCAAAAATCCTATTATCGAGTCAAAGTATCTATTTTAGTAATTTATTATAATATACTTTTTGTTAAGGTACCAAGCCATATTAAAATTTTTGAAAAATTGTTTCGGCAGTTTAATACTTTCAAACAGGTTAAATTATATTATTATAAATTTTCGTTAGCAATTTTATATAGGTATGAGTCGGATTTCTATATGCTGAATTTAACTAATAATGAAATAAAAATATATAGATCCACCGAAGAAGAGTTAATTAAATTTTTATTTAAATAAAAATTAAAAATTAATTTAGAAACAGACATGAATTAGATTTAAAAACTTTCGTCAATCTTGATACTATTTAATATTGTTTAAATATTCGTCAATTAATTTTTGCATAATGATTGTTAATAATAAATCTATTGTTAAGTCATTTAAAAATTGTGGAACTAATTTTTCAAAATATTGTAAAAGTAGAGGAAACAATTTTTTTCTTGTAGATAATGACAACGTATATTTATTTGATTTAAGTGTACATAATTTTAAAAAACAATGTTTTAATATTAATAACATAAGTGATATATGTTATAATCAAGAAAAAGATATTTTATTATGCAGTTCTTATAAGAATATAATTTGTAAAACTCGTGATAATGAAACTGTGAGTGTTTCTTATATTTTAGAATTTATAATAAGTTTTAGATTGTTTATGAAACTCCTCAAGCTTTGGGCTTAAACTTATTGTCTGTTACATCATACAAAGATGGAAATTTAATATGTTCGGGTGCTGAGGTGAAAGAATCGCTTTTTGAAAAAGGTGAAAGTGATGCCCTATTAGTTTTTTGGGATATTCGTAATCCATCTACACCAATTGGATATTATAAAGATTCACATTCAGATAATATTGTATCTTTATCTTTTATGGATAATTTATTATTATCTGGTGGAGAGGATGGTCTAATAAACGTTTACGATATTCGTCAGTCGTCCGAAGAAGATGCTCTATTAACTGTAATTATTTTTATGCAATATTCAATAGTAATAATATTTAACGTTTCTCTGACAGTTACCTATTTCAATTTAGTCACAAATTAAATTTTATTGCTTACAAACTGTTATATATATTTTCGATTTTAAAGCAATTGAAAAATAATGCGCTAAATTAATAAAACTGACATTTTATTAATATAAATGTTTTTTGGAATGCATTCTGCTTATGTTTATTGAAATCTCAATCAGTACTCACACTAGAAATCAAACTTAAAGTTATTTTACAATTATTAAAAATATGATTAATTTAAGATATAAATGAAGAATATAATAGTCAATACATTTCGGTTTTTTATTTTCTGCAACATCTTTCATTTTTGTGAGTTAAGTTATTAATGTATTAGATTTTATGTTTTTATTAATTTTGACAATATGATTTTAATTTAGTCTATCAATACAGAGGATACTGTTAATCAATGTGGATGGTTACATAAAAATAATAAGATATATTGCTTTACCGGCTCAGAAAAATTTCTTATGTGGGACAGAAATAATAATTGTGACAGAATGAAAAATTTGAACTTTATTAACTCAAATTCTAGATTTTTGTATGACTGCGATGAATGCAGTTCTGGAGAGATTGTGGTTTTGTCAATGTCTGAAAATTCATCAACATTATATATTGATAGATTTAATGATCACTATCAAATAGATGTTTCCAACGAATATTTGAACAATGCCTTTATTTTAAATAATGGAAACATTGTTGCATTTTCTGATAATAACATATTTATTTGTTAAAAATAAAAATTGTTTTAATGATTCTTTTATTTATTTTGTATTTCGATTTAAAGCGCTTTAATTAAAAAAAATAAGTTAATATTTAATTTATTTAGCTTATATATGAAATTTATATAATTAAAAACAATAGTATTTTTAAAAAATTTTATACAATTTTATAAGTTTTATAATATTAAAAGTATTGATTTTTGCAACACAAATGCAAGTTTTAATTAAAATATACTATATAAGGTTGTATGTAATTGAATCATTCAGTGTTGTATGGGAAGAACTTTGTTCAATTTTCGAAACAGACTACTCTTTTCGTTCGTGTTATTTTGTGCTGTAAATAATATTTCTGATCTCAAAATAGAGTTGTGTATATTTTGTGTTGTGTAATTTTATAAACAATTTATCTGTAATTCAAATTGTTGATTTCCATTATGTGTTCTAGTTTCGATAGTAATTCTGTTTTAATATAACACGTTTAAAAATTGATGTCAACATTTGTGTGCAGTTTCCCATTATTGGTTTTCGAAGCACATTTATTATCTATAAATAAAAATTGCAATTTTTGTTTTTTATTTTTTGGTAATAAATAAATAATGCCTTGGAATTTTAATGCTGGGTATGTTTTTTTTGTAATATAAAAACTTGTAAATTAAAATATTAAGTCTTACATTTGTTACTTTTTTATTTATATTTTAATACAAAATGTTGACGTTTTTAGATCGCCAATGCTGAATTCTAATGGTAATTTCGAATTGAGAATACATATAGTTGATGCTGATGTTACGAAAATTGTTCCTCTCGACCCTGAAGCTACTATATTTCAACTATGTGAAACTATAAGAAAAAATATTCGAGAAGCCCAAACAAAATCTCGTAAATATTTAATAATGTATTTTAATGGAACTAATTATTAACTTTTAGATTTAAAAATTTTTAAATTATGTTCTTAATAACAAATAATTATTTTTTTTATGTAAAATTTAATACAGATTTTCTTGCACCAATGCGTTTATTTAATTTTAGATATTTTTTATCCACAAAAATCCCGGTTTAATCATGCCATTCTAAATTGTAACAATTTCTGCTTTAATCAGTGAAAATCATTTTTAACTTTAAAGCTTTTAATAATATAGTTAACTATATATATTTTATAATTCATATTTCTCTCGAATTCTCTCAACGAAATTGGCATAGATTAAATAGAATTCAATATAATATTTAAATGTTACAATTATTAATTTTTCACTTTGATAACCACATAACATTTCATTTAGCTAAATCTTATGGTTTGTATCTACCTCATGATGATTTGAAAAAAGGGCTATGGCTAGACAATTCCAAAACTCTGCAGCATTACATTTTGAAGAGAGGGGTAAAAATTTTACTTTGATTAAATTCTTGGATTTATATGACTGTGTTTCATTATTAAATTATACTCTAACTCAGTGTTTCTCAAGCTTTTTTGTTCGAATTATTTAGTTGCGAGGTGCGCCCAAACTTTCACACAATAAAACGTATAGATATCATTTCTCAACATAATAACCGTTTGCATTCTAAACCATTTTGACAGCAATGGATAAGGCATTTTTGGAGAAAACTCCAAGGAGACTGATCAGGCAGGAACCTCTTCTATCAGATCTAACGCATTTGCAAACGGTTTCCCACGTAAATATGTTTCTTGATATACCTGAAGAGGTAAAAATCACTGCAGGCAAGGTAACTTCCACTTTCCTCCAGAATTCGCATGAATGATGCCGTTTTTTGTGGATTGGTGCGTTGTCCTAGAGAATGACCACATGAGAATGACCCGTTCTTTTCGTCGAGCATGTCGGCATTTACACAAAACAGTAATATGCAGAGTTGCGCCTGGGCGTTCCATAAAATGCGCTCAGCATTTGGCATTTTCCCGATCTCATTTTATCTTGGAACTTGATTCTCCTGGAAATTGTATTCTGTTTAGACTGCAGCGGATACAAACTGATATTACTGTAGGAAATGAAGGACGTTTACCTGAGAGCATTCCAGTTGCATCTTACGCATCTATGATGAAAGAAAGAAGGGAACAAATCTGGACGTCTGCTTTCTCAATCCCAATTAATGCACAATTGCTTGTATGGTTCCTTTGCTCACATTCACAGCATCAGCCAGTGCTCGTGTTGTGATTCTACGGTCTTCTCGCAGTAAAGATTCACTCGCAGTGCAATTCACTTGTACATAGCTCTGGGTGATGTAGAGTCCTCGCCATTTGTCTCCTCAAATCGGGACAAAATCTGGTCATTAGGGACATGGTTAATACCAAAAACTTTATAACTGCATCAATCATGACTTGTGTCAAATTTCAAAATCTCACGCTAAATTCGAAGACGTCTAAATTAGGCCCAGAGTTTTCATTGTCATACTTCCTTCTTCTTCGATATCTAATTTAATAGCTCTGTTCTCTATTGGAGCATTCTCCAAAACTTTCGTTGAATTAGACATCTATTTCTGTGTCCTCATTACTGCCTTGTTCCAAATTTCTTCTAATTGTGCTTTCAGCAGCGAAGCTTCCTTCTCTGTCCCGACTGAATCCAAACTGTCATCCATGTAAGTCGATTCAGCGATAGTCTCCACCGCTCTTGGATATTTCTCTTTGAACTTTCTGGCATTTTCTTGTGCGACAAGCTGAGCTAGATATTGAATTCATAAAACTTTAATTGATTGTCTCTCTTCCATAAAAACCGTAAATATTTTCTGTCTTTCTTATTTATTCCTATCTGTAGGAACACCTCAGCAATGTTACACACACACAATGGCGACTTTGTTTTTTCTGAAGCGGATTAGAACATCAAACAAGTCATTATACAACTTGGCCCAGTCTCGATATTATCATTCAACCTTCGCTGCCGCATCAAAGACAATCCTTATTTTACTGGTTTCTCTATCCCTTTTTATAACAGGGAAGTGAGGCAATATCCATCCTTCATTTGCCATCTGTTTTTCATCGATTTCTTCGATATAACCTTTACTCTCATGATCGTCAATTAATTTGGTATATTCTCTTTTTCAAATCTACCAAATAAATTCATTAACCTCTTTTCTGCCATTCGCCTACTCGATTTTAAATGAGGTTTCTCAATTTTCCAGGGCAATTCTACCTCATATATATCATTCTCAAATGTTGTAGAATCTCTCGATCTTTCATTGGTGGCATTTCGAGATCTTCCAATTCCCAAAATTTCTGCAATTCAAAATTCATGCTGTTTCCAGACACGAAATACGTTTAAACGAAATCCGATTGATGTGAAAATGAATCTCCATAACCCGTATTACCGATACACAGGTCCATCCTAACGGTGTAAGCCTTGCAATAGGCTCACCTTCCCCGCCTCTTATTTACTTTAATCGAATACTGAAGCTCTAAATAATCCGCTCCAATTAAGACATCAACCGTCTTTCTTTTCAAATATGAAGGAAATTTCAATTCCGCTAAATAAGGCGATGATTTTGCAGCTTCATTCCAGTCCATGACTCTCATTTCACCTGTCACAGACTTTAATGCCATTGCCTTAAAACCTTTCTCAACCGACCCATCCAAACTCTTCAATGTCATCTCTGTTCGATGTGCAACAACTTCCTCCGTCCTCCCTCCAACCACTTTTATAGGGATTCTGACCTTTTCTCCACTAAGGTTTAATTCAGCAGCCACTTGCTCACTTATAAAACTAGCTGTACTTGCATCATCGAGCAAAGCATTTACTACCAATTGCCGGTTACCTTTCTCCAGTATATTTGGAATAGTCCGAAGACTGATCCACCTTTTATTAGCCGACAACTGATGTGGCTCGACCCCCCATCATAAAACTCTCCTCCGAAGTTTTTGGCTCTAAAATTCAATATAGCCAATAGTTGTGTTTTCCTTCACAATTTTCGAATCTGCACAATGATAATTTTAAAAAAACTCCATAAATTAAACCTATAATATTATAGTTACAGTAAACATTTGATTGAATAACAAAATAACATTTCCTTCCTAAATATTGCACGGACTTGTATTGAAATTCTTTTGTCTAAATCAATGATGTGTGCACCCTTACTTTGGGATTCAAATTATATTTTTGAATAGTTATCCATATTTTCTTTGACTTTATTCCAATGTGGAATTATAAAGATCCTCCACTAAAAAACAAAATTTTGAAAGCATGTTTACAACTAATGCAGGAGCGCGCTAGACCGGTAATTTCAGGCCCAGGGGAAAAATGTGAAATACGAGACTTAATTCAGCACAATCACCGTGTACCAATACTGGCTTAACCTCCATTTTAAAGAGTGTAATCTCACATAGCGCTAAACGGCAAAGACTTTATGGCGATATAAATAGTTTTTATATCAAAGTATTTATAATTTTGAACATATATAGCTTTTGATGAATATTGTGGTGCTTATACTTAATGCATAACACACAATGTCGATCCATCCTGTTATGTTCAATAGCATTGTTTACTGTTAGGTTTGGTGGATTCACAAAATGTTCTATGAGCAATGACTCTAGTTCATATACAGATTCGTACATAATTCATATTGTCTCATAGTATGTAAAGTTAGAGCAGCTTTTTTTAACCATCGCCCCCTTAAGACAGAATTTGATTTGCCACCGCCCCCTAAAGACTATTTAATTGTATAATATACAAAATTTATTACATGTAAATAATAAATTTTAACGGTACAGCACATTTGCTACTGGATTGCTCCAATAGTGTTATTTAACAGAAACTTGTTACAACTTGATTGCGTGCGGCGTGCGGGCTATCCTACGAAATTTATGTTAAGTATTTTAAGTTTTATACCGTCATACGGGGTAGAAATATAAACTAATTATTCGTTATTGTGTAGGTTTTAATTTTAGTGAAATTTAAAATATAAAGTAAATGAAATTACAAATCTACCATCGCCCGCTTAACCCACGGTAACGCCACCCATTTTTTTCTGAGCCCATTAACGCCTCCCTCTAGGTCTCAAACGCCCACAAGGTGGCGTTATCGCACACTCTAACTCAAGGATTCCAAACCTTGGGTAAGCTGACAAGCAACTACTGGTGTGCAAATGACTTTACAATTTAAAACAAAAATTTACTAAAATCTGTATTACGAAAAAAAGAAAATAAATGACTAAAGTAACCCATACATTTTAATATTTTAGTTTGAAATTTCTTATTCATTCTTTGTGTTGTAATACTTTATTTGGAGTTATCTCATCTCAAAAAATACGGACTATACCTTAATGTGTTATCTGTGATCGGTCAATACAAATTTGGCACGTACCTGTTGTGATGCAGATTATTTGTATTCCTTCTAACTGATTTTCTTTTAAAAAATTGCTTTCGATAATATTAAAAAATATTCTCCGTAAAATCTTTGATTCTTTACATAATTGATCTTCATTTTAGGCACTAGATCAGTACTTTAATTTATTTAATTTGATAAATTTTTTTTATCGTTTTTACTTTTTCTATGTCTCATTTGGGTCGCAAATTTTTTTAATTTTCATTGACTCATGAAATAAAATTGTTGGCCGCCATACCTGTATTAAAGAGTTCATCAAAATAATTATATTTGTTTATAACAATTAATAATATTACAGCATTTTCACGCAAAATTCTAACCAATAAAATGCAAATTCTTCTTTAAGTTTAATTTCAACTCTGGATGTGTAAATGGCCCGGATTTCTTATTTTATTGCAATTGCAAATTTGTATGTTAGAAACGCCCACTTCATTGTCCTATCTGTAATATCATTTATTTTTTCTTCACTTTTGATTTATGAGCTTAATATATAATTGTTCAAAAAATTCTTCAATATTTATAGTATTTTTTCGATTTCTTTTTTCATTATTTTATATATTAGAAAGTAAAAGCCAATTATTTTCCAGTGAGGTTCGATTAATTGTAAAAGGCTATCTGAGATGTTTATAAATAATAAAGTAAAATCTTATATTCTTTTCACTATTGATTTATTTTCTTTTTAATTATTTCCTCTTTTTTATTTTTAGATCAATATTTTAATTTTGATCTTTAATCTGAAAACAAATGAAAATAAAGGAAATTGAAATATAAATTTATGAATATATTATTTATGAGATTTATTTATGAATATATTTGAACACAGTGCTGATTTATAACGACGAGTAATTGAATAAAATTTAAACTAAATGTTTTTCATGAATTTGATAGCTATTCGTCCGGAATTGGATAAATCCAATATAGAAATGCAGTTATTCTGTTCTAACTTGATGTGTGAATTTTAATACATTTTTTTCTTATAGTGAAAAATATAGCATTTTTTATGATGTAAAATATTGATAGTTAGAGTAGAGACGATAGTATAGAATAGAATATATTAAAACTTTGCAGTTCATTAGGATTTTGTCTTGTATACAGTTTTTTGTATTTATACTTATGTTAAATAGACTTTCAATACAAATTTCATACTGTGATTATGAGTTCTTCCATAATTAAAGCATAATTATGGAAATACAAAAATCACTAAAGTATTTAATTAAATAATTTTGATGGAGAATTCAATTAACAAAAGTTTTTTATTCTTGATATCAGTTTTAATAAAAAGTCAAGTAATTAAACGAAATAGGATTATTATTGAAATTTATTATTTGAGTAGCAGTCGTATTTCGATTTTCAAACAAGTTTTTAAATGTTTTTGTTTGTAATAGCGATACCTATATAGAACAGGGAAGTATATTGTATACTAATTGGAGTCCCAGGTTTGATTTATACCATATCTGAACTTAAAACTGTCATTTTTCTAAACTTTCAAAATCTCTTACAAAACAAAAACAGAACTTGTAAAATGAATCGAAATTCAATGTATATACACTGTATACCAGCGGTTCTCAACCTTTTGAGATTCACGGATCACTTGAAAATGTGTATCTTACCTACGGACCATTACTGGAAATTATGCTATTGTCTTACTGGAAATTTATATGTAATTATACTGGGTATATAACTAGTTACTAACAGTGGCGTAGCCAAGGAGGAGGGGGGTTAGGGGGTTAACCCCCTCTCATTGGATTTTTCATGTACAAATATTTGTCGACGTCAAGTGCCCGTCATCCATCTAAATAAGAAAAAAACAAAAGACACTTTTTTCCTTTATTTTATTTACTGTAAATGTAATACTGTAACATCTGTCTGTACTCTGTAGTCTGTACTCACAGTACACTGTGATTATTAATTTTGTTAAATTTTATTTTGGTTATTTTTTTCTGATGTCCAATACGTTATCTCCGTACTTTATGGAGTCAGCGAATGACGTCATTATTTCGCGCCTTTGGCACCCTCATTCGTCTATGCTTGAAATTATTGACCATAATATTAATAAATATTCCTTAACTCCAACCCCCCCCCCGCCACTGGTTACTAATATGTATGTTTGTTAGTAAAACTGTACTACTATGCTACTATTTTTGTGCTCCAAAAACAATGTTGAATGGAAACAGATTGTATGGCATCATTTTGTAACGAATAAATATCAATTATACTAGTTTATATTTATAGTCTTATTCAATTTTTATTACTATAAAAAACTTAAAGTCATAAACAGTAGTTAGTATTAGAAAGACTGCTATAACAAGTTTTTAATTAAAAAAAAATGAAAATTTCATGATTTGCTGTTGTATACGACAAATGATCAATGATTGCTTTAGTATTTTTATTTTTAAAGTAAAATAAAATTTTAAGTTAATTAACTTGTGGAGGCTCACAAAACATATTTTCATTTCCTAGCTCTTTGAGTAGTTTAAATAGAAAAATAGAAAAATTTAAATAGATTAAATTCTATAATATATAATCTCCATATCTTTTCGTTATTTAAGTTTATAAGAAGTTATTCAAATTTTCTGTACAATTTTTTGTCTCCTGAAAAATTGGTAACTTTGTCATTTAAATTATATTACTAAAGCAAAAAGTGAGACTCTTCAACTGCTTTTCTATTTTTATTTTAGTAGTTTTTAATTTATAAGTATAAATGATTTTTCAAAAAATATTTTTATAAATATGACGATATTTTTTTACTGGATCATGCAAAATTAATAATAAATTGAGTAAGTAAGACCAATTAAACAAATAAGTTAATTTTATTAGCTGAAAATTATAATTAGATGTGATCAAATTTATGTTTAGCCGTAAATCACCTGTTATATATATTTAGGTAAAATTTTTTCAATTGGTGAGAATACAATTTTGAAAAATGTTATATGCGATTTAACCCTCTGAAAATGGGAAGCGCGAAATAATTTTAAATAAACAGTGCAGAATCTAATTAAAAATTCAATTTATTTATTCCATATCAAAAATAATTGATTTTTAATTAAAATAATAAAAACCTAAAAATATATCACTATATTATTATTGACTTAATCGTTACTGGAAAATCATTAAAAATGTTTACAATAAAATATTTTAAATATTTTTTTAGCAGCTGACATGACATTAATTTATTTCTAAAATTATCTAATAATTTGATTAGTATTTTTAATTTGCATTCTAGGACACTATTGAATACAGAAACAGATCTCGCTGGTTACATATTCGTACCATGGATGGAACAAATAAAACTTTAAAAGTTGACGATAGTTGGACAGTTTCTGAATTGATGCTAACAGTTTGTACAAAATTAGGTTAATAGTGATATTTATTTCGATATGTTGTTTGCCGTAAAATTCAAATATTCAAAAATTCAAAAAAAAAAACTGCAGAGTGAAACAAACAATAAACATTTATTAAATTTCAAGACAATATTAACAAATTTAATTCAATACATAATATACTATATTTAATTAAAAATAAAAAATTATATTCGAAAAGTTCTGATATTGTGTGGATCAAGCATTGATTTTGAAAATGATCCATGGAATCATTTATCCTTATCGGAATACTTCTAGCATTTTGATACATTTTATTAAAACCGCTAACCAATACATCAGACTAAATATCTATTTTAGTATAGTGCCACCATTTATGGATTTTCTTATCAATATTTGATAGTTATTTGTTGGAAAAAATAAGTTTTATAATAAATGTTATGTTTTTAATGAAAACCTTTTCACATAATAAATAGTTCACCGAACACCGAAAAGATGTTTTTTCAAATGGAATTTTTTTCAAATTGCTGAAAAAAATCTCATCCATCTCTTTTCAGAATTTCAGTTGGTATTTTTATAGTGAGGCAATTTGTCGCAATTTGTAATGTACTAACATTACAAATTAATTGTGGACAGAAAAAGACTGAAATTCTTTAGCAAAAAATGTATTATAAAAATATAATGAAATTTGAAAATAATAATTTATTTTAAATTATTATGAAATGGAGTGAAAGATGATTGAAAGAGAAGCACGTGAGACAGGCAGAACAAATTAATTTTATTGGCATATTAAGCAATAGTTTAATTTTAGTAGATTGTCCTCCAGTTGTAATCAAATTTCTCAAAATCTATTGAAATATCAGCAGTTAAGGCAAAAATGTACCTTGTTAGTAAGATAAGGAGTGACCGATGAGAATATATATCTTATTTAACCCTTTGAGTGCCAACATGATTTTAAGAGGATTAGCTAAAAATGCCACTGCTAGAGGAAAATAGAAGTATTTTATTTACGAAAAGTATTTAAAAAACAAAAAATAGCATAAATAATATTTCTATTTCTTATAAATACACATTCGGAATAAAAAACCATAAATAAAAATTGACAAGTATGAGATAGAGATCGAATTTGTCCATGCTGGAGCAGGAGCACGATCGCACTCCTTGGCACTCAAATGGTTAATACCACTATAACTTATGTACACGGGGGTATTTAAAATAAATATTAGAGAACAAACATTTCGATCATTCATAAAAACATTATTTTATCCATAAATTAAAAAATTATTATTTTTAATCTATTCGTGTTTTCATAATCACAATTCTAAGGTTTACAGTATAATCGTTGTCATTTTTCATAAGTGTGTTTATGAAAACTAAAAAAATATTTATATCTCACCAAAAACGTCAAATATTTCAATAATTTTATGGATTGAATTTATTTTGAACTGAAGAACCTTTCAAACAGCTGATTAATTTTACTGAAAAAATCATTTCATATCATGAAATATAAATAAAAAGAATTCTGCAAATCCAGAAAAAGTTTTGCAATTTATCTAGTTATTTTCAGTTAAAATTGATTGAAAAAATCTGAATTTCCGATTTGATTGATTTTAGCACCTGAATTGATTTCGATTAGTTGTTAATTATCTATGTAAATAATTATATAAATAACTGACTCATAGATTGTAAACAATGTGTGCCTTATTTACGAACAGGAAGCAACTCTAATTTTCGTAATTAATCATGGATAATTTTCCAAAAATCAATTATTCCAATTCAGCTTACAGAATCTAATGAAAATGTGTTTATTTATTAGAAAATTTGTTATTCTGGAATTTTTAGTTTAATTTGTTAGATAACCAGTGCCGGAGTAAGCGTTTAAAAGGGCCAGAAATATTTAACAATTCTAGATAACCGTTAAAAAAATTTTCGTTTTTTAAGTAAAACCTTTTTCAAAAAGTTTAGAATTTATTTGTAAAATTAGGTTTCAATTTGCCGGATTAATTTGGAATAATTGCATCCAGTTATTGTTAATATTTTTTTCAACGTCAACATTGAAGATAAAATTTTTTAATGCGCGATTTATATTCTTCCAGTCATCATAATCAATTATAATTTTGGTATTAAAAAGACTAAAATGTTTACAAGCATAACAAAAAACACAATTATTCTGATATATTTATTCAAAATTTTGTTATTTTTAAACGACATTGACTGATACTGTATCAGTAATATTCTCTAGTTAAATACTTTCCGAATTGATTGGTTTTAAATTATGATGTATGTAGCACTCTGACTTGCGGGACCCGAGGCCCAAATTAATTTTGGTTGATCCAGTCAGGGTTAGTAAATAAATCAAATTTATTGCATATCATTCTTGGATTATTATTTTAAAGTTGGTAATGGTTCTGACTCCTCATGCTCTTTGTTTTAAATTATCAAAAAAAAAACAAAACAATAAATTTATTGCATTTTCCAAACAATTTTGTAATTCCGTTAACTTCAACTTTAACTTTGATCTACAATTTTTAAAAATTGCTTTTTAGGATAAAGTATATATTAAAGGGAAATCGCCTGTTGATACTCTTTAGCTGCCTACAAGTGTTAGTGCTTTTTATAAGCTTCTCTCCTTTGTAATCTTAAAATTATTAAATTACCAAGATATATCTCTCCTGAAAACCAATTAAGTAGGCGATATCTCGTGTTTATGATTAAAGACTTTTCACTAATTTGATTTTGAGAAAGAACTTATCTCATTACTTTTATCATTTAGTTTGCTCGAGTTTGTTTTTTGTATATTTGAATATCTTTTTTTCTGGGGATCCTCCATTGATTTTATATTATTACAATCGTATTTGCCTCGTTATTTGAATTAAAACCACTCTTCTTTAACAGTAAGTCGGAGTTCTTCAAAGTTTGTATGCTTGGAATTTAAATGGGGAACTCGGGTCAGTCAGATGACAATTTGTGGCGTCAAGGGCCGGATATTACAATTTAAAAATTATAATTTCTAAAATTTTGCAAGTAAATAAACATTAAAAACTTGTGAAATTAAATTCATTAAATTTTTTTTCAATAAATAATGTAAACAGAAATAAATTCTAGTTGAAAATAAAAATTTATGACAATTAAAATGTTATCAAATGCAGTAACTCTATTTAGCTTTGCGAGATTCATATTTAAACTTTAAAAAATAAATTTTTATTATTCATTTTAAAAATAAAATTTTTAATTTAGGAATTTATAATTATGATGAATATTCTCTGATTTCGGATAAAATGGATTTTTCACCAGGCATTGACAAAACTTTATCGATGAAACACGGAATAAGCATAAATAAAGACCAAGAAAAGCTGGATAAATTGAAAAAAAAATATCACACTGAAGATGGTTGTAAGTGACATTTTCACATTATTGTTTACTATGAAATGTGATGCTGATTTCAAATGTTGTTGAAAGTGATAAATAAATAACACTGATAAATCATAACATAAATATTTTGAATTGTCTGATCAATTAATTAAACACAATGCAATATTTAAAAAATTGAAATTTTTAACCATGGTTTACGGATATTTATTGACTTGGAACCGCTATAAAGTCTTGTAGGTGTTACTTATTATGTATATATAACTGAATTGAATTAGTTGGTTTATATATATACATTTTGTATAAGTTTATACTTCTAAAATTGTATATATTTTTGGTGAGTATAAAAAATGCCTCACTATTAGATCAAATTGTTTTAACATAAACAATTATTATTTCCCAAAAAGATTTACTATTCTCGTAAAATATGGAATTTTATTTTTCTGTCAACTATCGTAAATACAAGTGGTGTAGCTAGGCTTTGTACCGCCCAATATGTTTTGAGATTTCGTGTTCTATGTGCGAAATCTTTCGATTATTGTACGTACAGATGCACAAAATTCCCATTTTACTATACTAAAAGTGAAAAATCATCTTAGAATTTTTGTACCTGACTTGTTTGAGTAAGCTGTGTGAATAGTTGTGTTAAACCGGGAAGAATTCTGAGCGTATGGGTCATTTGTATTGTGCGAGTATATACGGCTTGAGCAGTCAAAGGGTTAATACAAAATCTCTAACTTAATGCTAGTCTTCAATTTGTCAAACTTTACCGGATTAGGCGGGCTTTTTTCACAAACCTTCACATATTATATGGATATATATTATTCATTGTAATATCTTTATTATTATTAAAAATTGTGTTTTATTTTATAATCAAAAATACTATAAAATTACGCATTGTCCATTATTCAAGGGTTGTGTCTATGTATATAATTTTTTAATTCGATAAATAAATCAAGCAATTAGTAAAATATTTTGCTGTCGTTAATGTAACTGGCTAATTATAATGTGATTCCAATAATGTAAAAATGAATATCAAACCAAATCATTAAAGATATTATTGAACGCAACAGAAGGAACAAGAGGTAAACGATCTTCGTAAACATTGAGAAAATATGAGCTTTCTTAGACGAAATTAATTAAAAAAGTATTTTAATAAAAAATATTTTTAAAAATTTATTTTGTTCTATTATTCGATTGATAAAAGTAGAATTTGATCAGTGGCTCCAAATCTGAATTTGGTATTATGCTTACCATCAATATTTTAAAAATTTAGGATCAACTGTATTTATCTGCCCAACGGGCAGATTAAAATAGTTGATATTTTAATTGATTTATTAATCCTAATGAGTTTAGAAGAACTAGAAGAGAGAATAATAATGATGAATCAATTAGAGTTTTTAAGTTACCTAATGGAGAAAAATCTTATTAAAAAAGAATTTAAATGTGATCAATGCAGCCAGTTAATTATTTTATTGATAAATTTTTGCTGGCAATGTAAAAATTCTTGACTTAATAAAAATAGCTAACTAATTTTTTTTATTTGTTCTAAACTTTTACTTTCATAATTTATTTTTAAATTTTAATTTAATTTTGGGCAGATAAAATTAGTTGATCCAAAATATATATAAAGCAAAAACACGATCTATCTATATATATATATATATATATATATATATATATATATATATATATATATATATATATATATATATATATATATTTCTTACTGTAATAACATTAATTTGTCTTTAAAATGTTTCGAGCACAATGCCTTAATTCTAAGTGGAAATGATTTTACCACTCAACCACAGAGTCCATTAAATATTATTATTATCACTATCATTATTATTTGAAAACCCATATTTTTACTCTGCTGCCCCGAAAAGAGCTCCACGTACCCATATGGGGTCCATGGACCCCTGATTTAAATGCTATAATTTAATCGAAAACTATAATTTTCAACTGCTTTATTTTCACTTTAATAAATTTCTAAATTTATTTGCTATAAAATTTGTAAACCAATATTGTTGTAGTGAATTGGTTGAATCCTTCGCAAAGTCTTCGTCAACAAGGAATTGAAGAAAGTGAAGTTTTACTTCTAAAAAGAAAATATTTTTTTTCTGATATGAATGTTGATTCAAGAGATCCGATTCAATTAAGTCTTTTATATGAACAAGTTTATAAATTACAGATATAATTATTTTATTTGAAATTGGTAATAATTTTGCTAGTTGAAAGATGCAGTTATTAATGGAACTCATCCTGTCACACTGCCGGAAGCAATCGAATTAGCCGGATTGCAATGTCAAGTGCAGTTAGGAAATTATTCCGCTGATAAATTTAAACCAGGATTCTTGGAGTATGAATAGTTATTAATATTATTTCAACATATTTTTGTAATAAACGTCTTTATAAAAGGAAAAAAAATTACGTCTCCTAACTAATACTAGAATATATTTAACATAAACATGAATTTTAACTCTTTTAGCTATGAATTTTTTGATTCTGAAAATAATTTTGATTTCTATTATTTGTTGGAACTCTGCAATCTAATTTGCACTGGCTTCCTTTAAAATATTTTGTAGATGAAATATTGACCCCTCTAAATGTTATGGTGGCAAAGGGTTTTGACAAGGCCGAAAGGATTAATATATTACACCAAACGAAGTTGAGATAAATCACCTATAATATAAAAAGAAAATCAATAAGTTTATAGCATATAAACACACCAACTCACCTTAAGGTTGCTTGTAAAATCGTCAATGAGACAAACCCTAAACTATAGAGACACAAAAAGTGATAGAGAAATAAAATAATGCACATTAACACAACCCATAATAAAACATGCATGCAAACTTTTAACATGTAGCCACCCGAAGTTGAAAAAACCCCTATAATAAATTAATTTATAGACATTTTTGAGATAATTTTAGAAAGAAAAATGGCGGAAAAAATTTTTAATTTAAATTTTGAGGTTTTTGCTAGGAAATTTCGAGTAAATGAGGATGTATCTTCATAAGATTTACCCTTAAAACTAAAATTAATTTAATATTTCAGATATTTCTGTCGAAAAAAATCAAAACCTGAAATCCGAAAAAAAGCATAAATTTTAAAAAATATCCATAAACCCAATTATTTTGTGTACATAATCGATGATTTTTTACAAAATATGTATAAAAAATATAATTATTTAATGCAAATAATAATTTTTATAACTTCAAAAATAATTTAACTCACTTTTTTTGAATAATATCCGAAAAAAATACGTATTTTTGGAGATTAGTTATTGTTACTTACTTAATTTCCTAAATATTATTTATAATAATATATATGAAATAGTTGATCAAATTTATATTTAAGAGCTTGAATTATGATCATATTTCCTTATAAAATCATAATTCAACTCTTAAAATTTAACTTTAAGTTATATAACTATATAAAAAATAACTTAGCAGCCATTTAAAATATGGCTGAAATGCATTTATTTTTTCACAAAATAAATTCCGCCAAGTTGATTTATGGATCAACTTGAATTATAGCGGAATTTATCTCAATGGGGCTTGGTGTAATATAATGAATCTATTTTCCTATTGTATATAACATACAAGACTTTCTTATCTTATTTATGTTAAGCCTAAATGTAACATTTTGTTTTCTAAAAATTGTTTCGAAACAATTATTCTCAGGAAAATTCAGTGTGGACAAAAATTTTTGTTCCATTTTATATAAATCTAATAATAAATCAAATTAGTTAAAAATTTGTTATGTGTAATAAAAAAAATTGTGAATTCTTTTAAAATCCCATTTGAATGAAAATAAGCAAACAAATAATTTATTTGTTTATGATAATTAAATAAAGTCGTATATACTGTGTAAATATGACATAATGCAGTTGTATAATTTATTCAAATTACATAAAAAATATGTCTGGATTCTTAGTTAAAATTTAAAAAGAACCGATTGTTGAGTTTATGTAAGATATAAACTAAATAAAATTTTATCCTCATCATCAGTCTGCCATCATAATCTTTGTCAAATGCTATATGCAGAAATAATAATGATATAGTTTTGATTTAATTACATAATATCTCGATAAATTCGTTGTTGATTGAATGTTAGTTGAGGATATAATGTTAATATATATCTTCTTTTGAGACGAGAATATATCGAATTTTGGACTGTCTACTAGGCATTGCTATATTAGATTCATAAATTATTAACTTTTTATGATATACACATTAAATCTTATAGTGCATAAATTCTCTTATGCTTTTATTAATATGCAATATGTATAATTGTTAAATAAAGCTCTCAGTATTTAAAAAAAATTTAATAACGATAATTATTATAATTATATAACCTATTTGCATCGATTTGCACCCCATTCCACTTCAAAATTAATCTTTTTAAATTAGAATATTTTTATCATTATATTATTTCCTAAACATTCCTAAACGCTATTTTTATTTTGTTAAGAAATTAACATTGTTCTACATATGGTGAGAAAGGTTTAAATTTCTCCGCGGAACGGTTGAATACCTCTACAACACCTTTGATTTAATAGTAATTTAAAACACATTGAAAAAAAGTTTCGCCTTTCTTTTTATTGTTTTTCGGTTCAACTAATAATTCTCGTTGAATTTTCCTCGACATTTTCCAATTTCGGTTAAAGATCAGATTTTATAGCCTTAGTATTTATTTGATGATTTTATAATTACAAGTTCCTTTCCCAAATATTGGAACCCATTAATAATAAATTTACTTTTGACCAAAATTTTATTCCGAACTTATTGGGCCTGTTCGCCGTGTACTGAGTGAATCGGCATCTTGCTTTGGTTGGGGATAATTATTCGTCAATTATAATGTTTTGTCCCGGTTCGTGAACAAATTATATTAATATTTGGGGAAATATTTCAGAGAATATTGGAAATACAATTCGGAAATTTATTACAAATGTGTTTATTTAAATTTTTCTCATAAGAAACGAATTTGATTATATAATTAATCATTTAATTTTTAATTATATAATTTGTATATAAGATGATTAAAATAAAGTCGTTTTTAAGAAAAACCAATAACGGCTATTATAATGAACAAAAACTTTAAAAATAAGTTATTTTATATTCGGTTAAAATTAATTATTGAAGAAATTATATTAGTTTTATTATGGTTTTAAACAACTAAATAATAAGGCAAATATTTTCGATTATAAAGTAATTTTTTATAAAATAAATCTTTTATATGATAAATTTTTTCATTCATTTAATATAAACTTTACATCAAGGGCTTATGTTATTATTTACTTGTCTGGGAAAATTTTAATTTATACTGCTGCCAAGAATCATCGTATTATTATTATTGAATTAATGAGTTAATTAAATTAGTTTACGTGAATGTCTCCCGAAAGAATATCAAAAAAACCCAAAGACTGTCGAGAAAAAAATATTTAATCAACATTCAAAATCAAAGGACCTTTCAGAAGTCGAAGCCAAGGAAAAATATTGCCTCTTATGTCGAAGTTTCAAAACTTATGGAATAACCTTTTTCCTCGTAAAGGTAAAATGAAAAATTTTATTCCTATACAAACATTTTTTTAATAATATTATAAAATTAATTTTTAAACAAATAAATTTTCAATTTTTTAAACACGTATATTAGTTTAAATATTTTACCGAAATGACTGACATCAAACCTGAAAATGTAGAAAAAGTTTATTGTCGTTACAGGTTTAAATTTTGAGGTGACCAATGCCAAGTCTCTGTATATTTATTATACCTTGCTACATCTGAATAAACTAAATTATTACACACAGAAAAGAAGCTTTAACATACCGGGAAGTTATCAAAATAATCTATTTCCGAAGATTCTCAAATTAAAATAAAGAAATAAAGTCTATTTAAAAATAAAGCCTGAGAATATTAGAAAAATTGTATAAAAATAATATTGAGGTTTCATTTATTCAAAAATTCGAGTAATTTCCTGCAATAATTGAAACAGAAACAATATGCGCTTCAACAAGAATTTCAATAGAAGAGCACGAATTATGGTGCCAAGAATATATTATAGTTTCAGTAGATGAAGTTGAATCGTTTGATGAGCAATTCCATGATAATGAAGAAGTTGAAGAACGATCACAATTTCTTTTTTTCAGGTATAAGATTATTCAGAATTTTATCAAGCTCTAAAACTATACTCAAAGAAGCGACAGTTAATTTATTAATTCATACTGTTACCGATATAGATCGTCATACATTTGGAATATGTTTATAATATAAACTTTATATGAAAATGAAAAACGAGATTTTGATTTTGTCGATTGTTGTTTAGTTAGTGGTTGTGATAAAATTGGATGTAAATTTGATTCAAAAGTGCTTATATCCAATGCTGATGATTCAATTAGAAATGCCTTTCGGAACACTTTTTGGTAATGATAAACCAATAGTTATGTGGTGCACTCATGTGTTGAAATATTGTAAAAAAATTGGATTGTAATCATCACAAAGCACTGGCATCTTTATTGATACAAAAAAGTAATGGAAAAAGAAAACGCATTTCTGGATTAAATGAATGATCAATGGTTTGAAAAAGACGATTGGTATAAACAATTGCATCATTTTATTTCAAGTCAACTAATCGAGTAATAAAGGACGAAGAAACATTTCGAGAGCGTCTACCAATTGCAAGATTTAAAGACCAAGACACTTGAAATTTCATCAAAATTGTCAGAATCTTATACATATGGAAATAAATTTATCGAAGGAACTACTATTCTATTCGGTTGCTAAATCGAACAAAGATTGCTTGTCTTAATTGAATTCATATGAAAAATATTACATTCCTTTCTGAGATGTAACACAAATGTAGCAGCAAGATGTTGGGACAACTTTATCGATTGATTCCAAAAAGAATTTTTGCTCAATGAATTGTCGATATGCCAGAAAGAAAGAAAAATTGAAATCAACAAAATAAAATTGTCTAGAATTTTTAAAACAATTTGTGTAAGTATGTTATCGGATTGGCAATTAGATTGAAATTATATAAACCGCCACCAGAAGCCGACAACGTATCCATAAGGCATAAGCTCAAACGAAGAAGACCAATGCAAAATAACACGCTAATAGGGCAATGATCAAATAAATTCATTATTTAAAATATTTTTATTTTCACTATATTGTATTTTATATTTTCGATTATTTTTTTTTATTTTAATCAAATTAATAAATATTTAGAATTAATATTTTTGCAATATTTAATATTAATTAAAATTTTTACTTGTAATAATCAATTTTACTTGGCAATAATAATCAATAAATAAATACTTTACACAACTAATTTTTCTCAAACCTCTTTTAATTCCGTTTCCATTGACATAGTTCAAATTTTGCCTCCAATAATGGTACGCTTAAACACGAGACATGTCCAAGGATGCTTTAGTTCCGGTTATTTGGAACCATCTATGAAGAATAATGAGCAGACATAAAATAAATTTACTTTTTTTAATGAAAATATTGACTTGATTTTTTGCTATTGTATTTTTTTTGTAAAAAAATCTAAACCAAAAGAAAGTAGCGGTTTGAAAATATTTTAAATGATTTAATTAGTTTATAATAACATTTTTCTATGAAATTTTATGCTTTTTTATTTTGAGTAAACAAATTTTGGTTTTTTGATTGTAAGGGATATCGAAGATAATTTGCTATTTATCTAATATATTTAATATTCTTTCTTTTTGCCACTAACAAATCATAATATTAATATTTAAAATAAAAACACAAATAAAAACAATAATTTTACTACAAACCGGTTGATAAAAATTTGGGAAACACAGTTCAGATCAATAATAATAATTATATTTAAAATTTCAATTTGATATTTTCCAATTATTTACAAATTTTCAGGAGAAAGTAATAGGAAAAAACAAATTAATTCCTCGTCTTCTTGGAGTAAATAAAGAAAGTGTTGTTCAAGTGGATGAAAAAACCAAAGAAATCATCAATACATGGCCATTGACATCAATAAGAAAATGGGCTGCGTCATTCAATGGTTTTACCATGGTAAATAAATTTCCTTCTTTTTTCATGGAATACATTTTTAATTAGGATTTTGGTGAATATTCGCCCGATGAATATTATACTGCTCAAACTGATAAGGGCGAGAGAATATCACAGTTAATTGCCGGATATATTGATATCATTCTTAAACGAAAAAAAGCAAAAGATCATCTAGGCGTTGATGCAGACGAAGAAAGTATTATGTACGAAGAAAATATTGCTCCATCTAAGTATTACAAATATTTAATCTTGAATGTGATGATCATTTAAATTAGAGCAATTATTGTTGAACATGTTCCAAAGCAAAAAAGGTCTTCGGTTAGTGAAGAGGATGTTGTTATTCGTAAAAAGGCACACATGGCAAATTCCTCTGTAAGAATGAATAGTCAAGCTTCTGATTCAGTTTGTTCTCAAGATGGTACTGATTTTTATCAGGAAGATATTAACATGAGCCGACAAACATCATCTTTAGGGAGAACTCAATCTCCAAGCAGTTCCTTGACAACAAATGTACTTAAATCTTTATTTTTTTAAATTTTAAGTTCTAATTATGACTGAAATTATTATGAATTTTCTATTACATTACTTAATTATTTATAAACAAATTTAACATTTCACTCTAAAAAAAACCTTCATTCAAAAACTCATTTTACGATATCTTTCGACAGATTAGTTGCCATCATTATGTAAGAAACCAACCAAAATAATATGGAATAATTAATATATTTAAACAAATTATTATTGGGAGCAGTATTTCGCCGATATATTTTTAGGATTCCATAGATCTTAAAATTGAGTTACATAGATTTTCACACTTTTATTGTTGAATTGCTTATTAGATAATTTTTTATGAGAATACAGATAATAAATTGAGATTTCAAAGATTAAAAAAATATCAATAAAAAGACACAATAAACATAATTTTATAAAAAATATAGAATATAAATCGATTTTGTGCTCAATGGATTTCTCGAGGCGTTTCTTGGACGACCAACGGGTCTTTTAACAGCTTGAGTTGAAGATGATGATATTGAGGACTGTGTTGCTGCTTTTTTTGAAGCTGAAGTTGTCTTTATTTTTTTGGATGGTTGTGGTTGAGTCAAAGGTAACTCTTCGGCTACTCGCTTCTTTCGCTTTTTTGTTACATTACTAGTTGAAGCCATTTCCACACGAGCTAAATCAATTTGAGAGTACGAAATCGGAATTTTATAATTCCGTATAACTTCATTTGATTTGATAAACTCAACTAGCTCATCAACTTCCATTCATCCCTATCTTCAACTTCCTTATCTTCATCATCATCATCTTCATCCTCGTCTTCTTCCTTATCCTCATCTTCGTCTTCAACTTCTTCATTATCATCCTTATCTTTATCTACTTTATCTTCGTCTCTTACTGGGCTCAGTTCTTGTGGGTTTTCGGTAATCATAACAACTTCTTCATCTAACTTTTCGTAGTTAAATTGAAAAAGTTAAATTGAGAAGTTAGTTTAACCATTTCAATTAAAACGTGAATATTGTTCATAATTCGAATTAAAACTTAATCTATGAGTTATTGGTTTTTAATTAATTATAGATATAAATTTAATCGAAAATAGATAATTATAAAAAATTATTTGAATATCTATGTAATATTATTTTTAGATCTATGAAATCCTAAAAACAGATCGGAGAAATCTTTTTCTGATTATTATTTTGTTATTCAATATTTTAATGTATTTTTATTTTACAATAATTTTTACATTAATTTTAAAATTTTATTAAAAAGTTTTAATAATTATTTGGAACGTGCTATATGTGAGGCATGGTTGATAAGGTTATTGGATTCAAAGATTAATGTGTAAAATGTTATGATTACGAATGTTTTAAATAGTTTTATTATGTTTTGTTTAAAAAGAATTTTAAGTTTTAATATTATTACTTGAAAAAGTCTGTTTAGAAAATTTGTGAATATCAATAAATCATCGATACTGATTCATAAACGAACTATTTCGTAAAATGAATGTTTGAATGGTGCTTTCTTTTAATAAAATCATTGTCATGCTAATTTAATTATGTATTTTACTGAAACTTAATTTTAATCTTCAACATGATGTTTTTATATCAATGTTATCACAAAACTGTGCCATCTATGGTACAAGTATAAAATTTCCATGTTTCATTTAAATCAATGATGCCAATCTCTATCATACTTGCCATACTGTTTTTGGATAATTAACAACCATATATGATGTCTTGGGAGTTATATTGGTTGGCATTTTCTTTTTTTTAAATCATGCTGTAAGCGGTTAATGCATTTTTTATCAATTTTCATATTCTGAGCGATGTCGATATACTACAATCATACACACACAATTTAATATATAATATTATAAATTAATTATACATATTTATAAAATTACGATAAAATAATTACTAAATTTATCATACACATCAGTAAAACCATTTTTACACATAGTTTTGAATCCTCTTAACTATTCGACATTTTTTTTAACATTGGTTTCATTATTCATTTTGATGACATAGCTTCTATTATGTCTCTTGTTTATGATTGTTCCGTCTTCTCTCTAATGCATACCTTTTCTTACCAGCATTTTATATCCAATTGCAAATTCTCGATTAGTTTGTGCTTCATTTTTGTAAATAATTTTTTTTATTTTTGATTTGTCTTTCCTCTTTTTGTATTTCAACATATTCATTAGGATTCATATTATCATTCTCAAATAGTGTCCATTTTCTAAATAATTTTTTACCATACACAATTTCAGCTGGGCTAAGCCGCAAAGTACTTTGCTTAATAGAATTTAATGAAAACTATACTTCGAGAAGCAGATCTGGCCAATTTCTATATACATAGTCTTTCATAGATATCTTAATTGCATCCAGAATTGTTCTAAATTTTCTTTCAATCTTTTCATTTGCTTGAATATTCTACTTTCATTTTATGTTTTCTGGCAGTTTTTTTATTACATTGGATTCAAATACTCTATCACACTGTTTTAGTCTCGGTGTTCCAAATCGTGGTTGTTGTTATTATTATCATTATTGAGAAATTTTTTATATTAGTTTATAAATTATTTTTAATTATGTCAAAATATGTCAAAAAATATATTAAAATAGTATTTTTTCAAAACAAATTTTCAACATCATATTTTAGATATATTTGATAAAAATGACAAATATTGGATACATGACATTAGTCAAGATTAGCTTTGATTTAGGATATAAATTTACTAACATTTATTCAGATAAGCAAAAGTAATATTTTGAAATTACTTTTTTATTTTTAGTCTATGCATTATCGAATGTCGGATGATGATATTCGTCAAAAACTATACATTATATCATTACAAGATAATCTGGATACAATTCAAAAGTACAAAGATCAATTAATGATAGAAAACAAAGGTCCGGAGATAGGAAAAGATGAGGTAAATTATATATTTAAATTAAAGATAAATTTTATATACATAATAATGATGTTTAATATCACACAATTTTAGCAGCTCCATATTAGTATAATGAATCAATAATGACCTTGTAAATCTTGTAATAGGCGACGGAAATTATATATAATTTCTAGCTATAAGTTTGTCAAAATGAATCATTAAACAGTCTACAATTCCATAAAAATTAATGAGAACTATTTATTCGCTATGTATTTTTTACTAAACGCTATGTATTTTATAAACACTTTCTATGTAGAGTAAAACACTTCTATGTTAATTAATTAATTCTAGATATTTAATACATTCGTTAAGTAAGTAATTAAAAACTATGTAAAATAAATAAATGCTAAGTCAAGAAAACAAGTTATAAGTAAAATAAAAAAACTATATGTCAATTAATAAAATCCATCAATAAATCTTAATTTTTTCTAAGATGTTCTTAGATCTTATTTTTTTTCGACAATTTCGACAAACTACTATGTTTCAGCATGTGACGCAACTATAACTCAAGAAGACATTGACAAAGTTGAAAAAATGCGCTGGACAACATTCGATCAATTTACAAAGCGAGCTGTTACTGTCTGCCGCATTAATTTACCAAACGATAAAGCCAATTGGGCCGACGGTCAGTGCAATTGTCCAGCATTTAAAAAAAAATTTATTTGCAAGCATGTTGTCGGCATTTCAATCAGACTTAAATGTTGCAAAGTACCGGCAATAGCTAAGAATACTTCTATTGGAAGTAAACTACCAAGAGGAAGACCAACTAAAGCTAAAAAAGCCTTATTAAAACAATAATTTCAAATATTTTTATAATAGTCTTTGTGAAATAGTCTTTGTATTTTTATGGATTTTTTTATTGTGTCACTTTTTGTTTATTCTTATGAATTTTTCATTGTTTTACTTAGTTTTTGTATTTTTTTTACTTATAAAAATTAAAAATATTACCTATAATAAAATAATTAAATACCTAATGAATTCTATTTTTTTACTTATATAATTAATATAATACTTTGCATTTTATAAATATTTACTTAGAAAAAAATACATAAAGGCACCAATAAAATACATAGCGTTTAGTAAAAAATACATAGCGAATAAATAGGAGCCAAAATTAATAATTCAATTTTCTCGAAAGAATTAAATGAACATTGCACAATTTGGTATACAATAGTTGATTCTGAATTCCATATGCTGATTTGATAAAATATCTTTCATCTTAGAAATTTGAAAATGAAAGATTTCTATAATAGAGCTGTAAATAATACCAATTACATTATATAAAATAAAAATGCACTACAATATTTTTGGAGCAGTATTTGAAATGTTTCATTTTCTCAAATCAATTTATATAATTAGATAAATTGATATTTTCAAGGTGATCAACTTTTCATCAACTATGTGATCTATAATTACAGAAAATGAGTTACTTTTTAATAAACATCATTTTATTTATTTGCAAAATTAATAATTATCGTCTAGAATAAAAAATATCTTAACTCCTCTAGGTATTGTCATTTGACAACATACCAAATTTTTTCTTAAAGTATGCATAAAATAAATTTTATATATGTAAATTTTATTTATGTAAATAATGTAAGCAGTCAATCAATAATACGCGCAATATACAATTTGTAAAACCTCAAATCATATAAATAGTATGAGTATCATTTTATGCTTGTTTAAACCAGTTAAATGTTGGCATCCAACCAAAAACTCATCAATTTAAGGGTAATTCTAACAATCATTATTTACAGAAATAAATAATTTGACATGAAAAATTTAAAACGTATAACGCATAATGGAATTTAAATTGAACTTGTATCACAACCAGTTTGATTTACAACTTACATTCATATAAATTCACATGTCAACATTATTAATAAATATTTAATTTAATTTGTATCGTTTTTTGTTTTTATAGATACAATAATGCCAGGTGAATTTTCATTTGTTCAATAAACCATTTTTTGTGTAACTTTTTTTGTTTTTTAAAAAGTTTAATAATTTTGATGTTTGCTGAACTTGAAAAATCTACCTCGTGCATATGCACTAAATCGACTATTATTATGTGAAATCGATTTTGAAATACCACAACATTAACAAATTATATGAACTTTTTCTGATTACGTCATATAGGATAACGAATAATAAGCAATCATACGTGAAAATATTGAAATTACCGAAATGTGATAACCTGCACTAAATCTTTTTTTCATTTTCACATCTATAACTTATTATTTGAAATAAATTTCATTGAAAATTGTGTTTCTTAGTTTATGTAGAATATATATGTAAATATATATGTACACCTTTTTATCAAGAATGTGAATAATTAATCCATCTTATGTTTATTAAATAAATTTAATTGATAACTAATTTTTTGTCCAGTTATCACCAAAAACCAAAATGCTTATAATTTTTAAAATTTTAATTTTAAAAATATTCATTACGTCCATAATTTTTGTTGACATTGCTTTAGTTATGTATAGTATTACTGTGAACACATACCAATATAACCAAGTTGCAAATCAACATTCTCATCACAACAACTGTTATAAATTTTGTCAGTACATCACGTGATTTTTCACGGATTTAAGCTAGAAATAATAATTAATTTAATAATAATAATAATAATAATAATAATAATAATAATAATAATAATAATAATAATAATAATAATAAATACCATGTAATAAGATGTTTTTTAATGAATTATTTATTAATACAGGCAAGTCAACAATGGATATATGTTAATATTGATAATAGTCGTCAACGCATGGCTGATGAAATTGGTGCAATGAATGCGGCAGTTGCGCAAGTTCTTCGTTCAGCGCAAGGTCTAGCAACAATCGAAGAGAATGAAGAGGAAGAAATGAATGAAGAAATGATTGCTAAAATGCAGAATTCGTTCAGTTTGATTACAGTACATTTACCGAGTTTGATGGAAGAGATAAGAACTGCTGCCTATTATCAAGATCAGCTAACAGACGAAGATGTATCAGGTGAAGAACTCATAGCTGCCGCAAAGCGTTTAGCTGATGCATTTACCAATCTAATCAAAGCTGCATATCCAGTTGAAGTATGTTTACTAAAAAATAAAATAATTAAAAATAAAAAACATGTATAATTGTGAACACTTTTCGGGCCAAAAATTTGTATGCTATGTAAAAACTAATGTTGAAAACACTGAAGTCTTTTTAGACACAGATAATCAAAATGTGTCTTTAATTGCTCTTTGAATGTTGTAATTGTTGAAGTCAAATATAAAGTTCATGAATTCTGTGTTATATTTGTATTATATTTTATCATAAAACCCTCCCTTCAAAGTGCTACATTTAAGACTTATTGGATAATAATGAATCTAAGCCACTAAAAAAATAGTCTCAACATATTCCACTTCAAAAATCATTGACCATCACAACCATGAAAAATAAATTAAAAACAACCTGGCATCACACATTTAATTTAAATTTCATAAGAGATTTATTTTAATGAAGCATAGCAAATTGAAAGAATTGGAATAGTGATTTGTGATTACAGTTATTCTAAGTCCGATAGTGATTTAAGATATTGTTATTTTTTCAGAAATGTCCCTTTAGATTTCTTGATTACTCACTATTATTGATAGCTTTAAATTTTTCTTAAATTTTTCCGTTCACGGTTCATGACTCTAATAAGCAGGAAAGCAAGGTTATTTTATATAAATTTACTTATTTTTTATGATAAAATAAAATTATTATATTCATAAAAATGATAAAAACATTGAAATATGTGGTTATGCAAAGATTGATCTCAAAATATGCTTGGATAGTGTACTTTTTAATAAATAAATAACTATAAATTAAATTTAAAGAGAACATCAATCCAAAATATATATTTATCTACAATATATTTCGACTGATTAACAGTCATCATCATGTACTTCGTCTTGAACTTTAAACTATTTAGAACAAATCATAATTACTTAAACAAGTTTCTGCTTTTAAATTCTCAAAACATTTTATCAAAAATTAAAAATGTTGCTTTTTAAAATCACAAATTTTACAAAAATTTAAAAAACTTTAATTTTTTAAATAAAATTTAAATAAAATTTTCAACGAAATATTAAAAAAAATTAAACATTTTTTTATATGTAATATGTGGGCACAGAGAAATATTTTTGACCATGCTCCATTGAAGCTAACTGTGGGACTGAATACGTCTTTGTTTAAATTTAAATCGACCATTTTATATTTTACAATTTCATTTTTATTTATACTTACACTCGTTTCAACTGAATATCAACGTTTAATACAATATGGTGCGTAAAATACAACTTGATAACTCAAAATAATGAAAATTTAGTAAAATTTATACATCAGCCAATCTAATTACTGTTTAGTTTTTAAGGAACACAAATATGAGAATTTTAGTTTCACCCTGCATCAAAAAATTGCGATTATTAATATCAATCAATTCCATCAGTCGACTGTGATCGAAACCTTGAGAGCGTAAATGACGGGCAGTCATTCCAATGTATGTGGTATTACACCCATGACATATAAATTGAAAACAAAAATCTAAACAAAAATCTAAAACAAAATCTACGTAGAACTTGAAATCCACTTATAAACACAAAATTAATATAATCAATTTTCAATTGCTTTTTAATTAAGGATCAAAAACGGTCGTTAAACAGAAAAGAAATTTTCGATGCTGCAAATGCAGTCGGAGAAGCAAGCAGTGATCTACTGCAGCAAATAACAGAACAAGAAAATTGTCAAATTGAATTGAAAAGTGAACGTCCATATTCTATCATCATGATAACAGAAGAAGATCAATTGTATCAAGAAGAATTGTTAAGATTAGCAAAAAGTGTGGCTAATGAAACTACAAATTTAATTAAACAAGTGAAAGTGATTGCTGTTGAAGCAGAAAATCCCAGTGACCAAAAGAAAGTAGTTATGGCTGCGACCGAAACTGGATTAGCTATCAGTCAATTAATTTCAACGACAAAGGTATTTATTTATTCATCCTTATTGTCTATTTTCGTTTAATTATTAGATAGTTGCGCCAACTATAGAACAGTCAGTTTGTCAGGAGCAATTAATTTTTTCCATTGAGGATGTTAGTAAAGCAATACAAGTTGTAGTTGAAAGTTCAAATAAAGCCACTCAATCGGAAGAGTTACAAGATCTTACAGTTCAAGCTGCAAATCAAGTTCAAGAAGCACTAGATACTTTAATGAAGCATCTCAGGAAGGATTTTGACAAAGTATTTATAACATTATTTTTATTATTGTCATAAAATATATATTATTCCAAATTATGTACTACTTAGGTCATATTTACCGCCCCTTGGTGTATTAAAGCTAGGTAAGTTTATATCCTGTTCCGCCATAATTTAATTGGGTTTAAAGAAAATATTTTAATAATTCATAGTTTTAATAAAGTTAATTTTTGTTATTTTTATTAATTTTTAAAATTTAATTTCATGGCAAAAAGAATAAAAATTTTTATTGATTATAAATTTATTATAGATTGATTATAATTTTTTGATTTTTCACATTTTTAATTTAATTGTTGCATTTACTTAATTTTATCGAACTTCTGTCAAATTTGAATTCACTTAATTTTATCTAATTTCTGATAAATTTGGTTTTTTAATTCTTTTGCACATTTGTGCATTGAATTTTTCCCATCAATTTACACAACTAGCAACGAAATTAATAGTTCTAAAATATGATGTTTTATAAAAATTTATTTTCATCAATTTAATATATAGTGTTTAAATTGATATTCAATGCAAATTTTAATTATAGACTAATTTAGCACTTATTTGGTTCTCATTTGTGTAAAAACAAATAACTTTTTATTTTCATATTCAAGGTGTCCAAATAGTGAAATTTAGCAGTTTACTAATTGAAAACAAAACTTTTAATGTTTTTATCAGAGAGTGGAATTTGGTCTCTGAGTTGTGTTGTTTGTATTTTATGTTCAGACCTGTTGGTATAGGCGACGTCGGCAGCTGCCTAGGGCGCCAATTTACATGGGCCACCAAATAGTCCTGGGAGTAATCCAATGAAAAACGACCAAAAACAGATAATAGCAAAAATTTTTTAAAAAAACTACCCCAAAATGACATATACAGTCTTAAAAGGATTGGAATGGATTAAAATACTTCGAGAATTATGCTACCGCAATTGCAAATGTAAAAATAATTTAAGTTATATATGATTTATGAGTTCTTCCCTCCATGTTCCGGCGTTTCATCATAAAGATAGCAAACATTAGCAAAATAATATTTATTTATAATTTTCATTTTTATTTAATTAATTATTTTTTTAAATTAACAGCTGCATTTTCATTAAAAAATAATATTTTTTGAAATACTTAATAATGCATATATAATTGGCGGAAACAACAAAATACAAGGTTAATTTCTATTTAAGGGTGTTCATATTACATAATAAAGTCTCATAAGTCACCCAAAACCCATTAAAAACATTGGGTTTAAATTCATATCGTTAGATTTTTCAAAAAAGAGGTTGTTTTATTAAAATTTTTGTTATATGTTTTTGGTCGCTTTTCATTGTAATCGACTTAGTTCTGGTTACTTTGTCAATTCAATTAATTTTAAAAGTTTATAAACTTTCTATCTTTATATGGATATGTATTAGGAGAAATGTAGACCCCCTTTAAATTTTCATTTAAACCCCATTACAGAATATGAACATAAATACAATAAACAATCTTGCGGACAACACAGCAGTTATACAATTCCTTAGAAACTTGAGGTTGTTAAGGAGTGTAACATACTGTCCAGGTTGTGAGAATATATTACTTGAAGTTAAATATAAGACAAATATCGATGGTGTAGCATTAAGATGCTATAAAGTTGCTTGTGTGAAAAACAAAACATATGTATCTATTAGAAGAAACAGCTTCTTTGATATAAGTACACTTGAGTTTAAACTTATAATGAAAGTAGTATATTGTTGGTTTACAGATGTTAATTAATGTAAAGTCGCAAGGGATTACGGTCAAGGGATTACATAAATTAGGTTTATTAGTAAATTTTAAATCCTGCTTAAATCGTGTTTGGATCTTGGCTATGAATACACCATTAAGCAGATAAATATTTACACTGCCAGATAAAAGTGCATACTTTTTAGTGACATGCAATCAAATGTATGGGACAAATGTAAAAGAGATCTGGTTCTATCTGTATATATTAACTGATAAATGAGCATTCAATTTTTTTCCTCTAACCACAAAAATGTCAACTGAGTATGACGAACAAATGGTGTGCCTTTAAAAGATTCAATTTGAAAATGTTCTATAAAAATCATCGATGCAATACCACATACATAAAAATGACTACCCTTTATCTCCGTTCTCAAATCCTTGATAACTATCGATTGAAGAAATTGATTAATATTCGTGAACACAAATTTGTGTTTGTATTTGTATTATCGAATAATTTAAGTAACACATATTAAGCAGTCAGGTTTAATTTAAGAATATAATTTTTTAACATAATTTTGGCATACTCAATATTTTTATTGAATAAATTGTAACAATATGGTTTGCTCTATTTTCTAGGGTTTATTACAAATATCAGGATGTAAATAGACTTTATAGAATAATATCAGAAATCAAAGAAATACATATTCTCATAACCTCATTTATATGACTACAAAAGCGTCGAACAACTAATAACTAATGAAATAATAAAAATCGTCGTAAAATCCATTGCAAAAGATTATTCTGTCAGAAGAACAGCCCAAACATCTAATAATAAGATTCAGCAAGGTTGATCAGAGGATGAAACTGTTGGTTTAAAAATAACTAAAAAGATTAATGGCGGTAAAGTCTACATAACTTTTCACACACTTGAAACATAAGATGAAAAAATACTCATAAAAAACCACTGGATCAATATCTAGATGTTTTAAAAAGTAGAATTTACCCGAAAAAGATTATGTAGAGCATCAAAAGAAACAAACAGCATCAAACTCACGAGGCTAGGCAAGTATATTCGAGAATCGTACAAGTTATATCAAACAATAAGCTATTATTTCTTGATGAGACTGGATTTAACCTTCATGTTTTAAAAAATTGTGGATATTCTCCTGTGCATACCAAATGAATCAAGGCGGTTAATGAAAATCTTGGAAGAAAGATAAGCTTGATTATGACATTTAATTTTTTAGGAAATAGCTGTGATATAAATTAAAGAAGGTTCATTTGATAGAAACAGGCTGATAAATTTCATAATAATAGTATGTAATAATATGCTCTTGAGATGTATAAATGCAGATTCCATCATCGTTCTGGTGTAAAGGAAGTGCCAGAACAAAATAGTATTAATTTTTTTTATTTATCAGTTTTTATTATCCACGTATATATCCTATAGAACAATACTTTTATCACTTAAATGCAAACTATTTAAAGTTCTCAAGAAAAGAAATTATTCGAATACTTTCACGAAAGGTTTTTATGTTTGGTTAACGATCAAATATTCGGACAACCGTGGCACAGGACACGGTATTATTATACATTCTCCTATTTTGGAAACTAAATACAACAAAATAGTACTTTTACGAAAAATCTAAACCTATATTCTATTTGTTACTGAATTGGTTAATATGCTAATACAAGCCTCATATATTTTAATGAATAAACGTATTAAGAAATTATACATATTTTAAAATTTTTTTTGGCCTTTACAACGAATTTGTTGAATTACAATGAGAATTTATGGTAATTATATGATCGGTTAACGAATAATTTGGATAACGAAATTGGTTTTGGAATGAATTGTCTTCGTAAACCGGTCACCCACTGTATATGTATACGCTACCTAAAGAGATGATAAAATTTGTTTTAATATAGTTTATATATTTAAATAATCTTAAGGTTATTTGATATTTGATATAATTATCGGAATTCATCAAAAAAAATACTTGATTTTCGAAATTATGTTAATTTTTATTTTCAGTCTTGAATACCGTTTCTATTTAATCCATATTATCACTTTTTTATTATTTGTTTAACAATAATTGTTTATATTATAATATTTGATTGTATAACTTAGAATGACAAACTCGACAATTTTCTGTTGGCATATGAAAATATTCAAGAAGTAGACGATAGTGATGACGATCTCGACAAACTCGTTTCCGCGGCCAGAAGATTAGCTCAGGCCACAACAGCAATGATTTCTGAAATTCAATTAAAAGCAGTAAATGAACAATACAAAACTCCTGAAGAACGCGATAGGCTCATTAACGCTGCAAAACAATTGGCTGAAGCTACTACTGTTTTGATTGATAGTGCAAAAGTATTAAAATTCTATAGAAATCAATGTATATTTTAATATGTAGAATTGTACCATGGATAAAGACGAAATGAATTTACGATACACATTGAGAGAGGCCACCGAACGGTTTATTGTAGTCACATATACAACAGAATGTGCAACATATATCCAAGAACAAGTTATTGACCACTTGCTGGTAGCAGCTCGGAAAGCAGCAACGACAGGAACGCATTTAATTAATACCAGTTTATCTGCTGCTAAAAAATCCCGGGCCAGTAATTTTAAGGTATGAAAATCTAAAGCTGAACTTAATTTTAAATGCTCATTTTAATGCATGATGTAAACTAATTTTAGGGTAACTAAAACTCAACAAGCTGTGTCCCAATTTTTAAACTAAACAACCAAATTTGCTCTCATTATTGAATTTACAGTGCTAATAAAATTTACAATTTATAATTGAAAAAATTTATTACTTATATTAACCTGCGATTAAGTCATTAAATCGAATCGAAAAGACTTAAAAAATATACAAATGAAGCTTAGTTTAAAGAATTAGTATAAAGAATTTACATACCATATCAATCCATATCATACATTCATTTATTTAATTATTATTTATTTTATTAATTAAATTATATTCTTGGACCAATTATATTAAAGTTAAATAAATAAAAATAATAAAGTATTCCTATTAATTGAATAAAATATATTTGATTATAAAACTGCAAAATGTCATTGTACACTAAATATCCTCTTATTAAAAATATATCATCAGGTGCTAAAGGTTCAGTTTTTGTTGCTTTAAACAATTCTGGACTCAATCCGAATTATAAAATTGTTCTTATTAAAACAACAAACAAATCAGAGCAAGAGTATTTCCTAAAAATTGATAAAAAATATACAAATATTCCAAACGAATTACATTTCAATAACCTCATCATTGATAAGAGTATTTCTCCTTTAATATTAGACAGTTTTGAAACAGAAACTGCTGTGATTATTGTTATGGAATATTTGTCAGATGATTGGACAAGTCTCGGAAAATTCACTCGGAATACCAGAGCTGAACATTCACTTAAACAAATATTTATTAATGTCATAATTTCCCTACAAAAACTATCCAAACAAGGCATTTATCATTGTGATATAAAGCCAGATAATGTGATGGTTAATAGACGGACTTTTGAAGTAAAGATCTTAGATTATGAAGATGTAGTATATGACAATAAGAATTATTATCCTAAATCAAAAGAATTATATGGGACAGATGGATTTATTGGTCCGGAATTGTATTTAGATAAAGAATGTGATGTTAAGAAGAGTATTGTTTACACTTTAGGATGTTTCCTTTACAGCTGTTTAGAATCGAAATATCCAAACGAGAATAGCAATTTATTTAAATATAGAAAATCATCTTTAGCTGCCAAAATATTTATTTGTAGTTGTATTCGAAAACGACCGGAAGAACGAATTGAATATGACGATATTCTTATGAATACTTATTTAAAATATTTATCTTAAAATATGAATTTGCTCTCAAGTTAAATCTAATTGTTTTAATTAACTATTTATTTTAAAAATTCAGTTACAAATTAGTTTTCATTTTAAATATTTTCTAAATATTATATTATTTTACAGGTTTTTAATATATAAAAAGTCTAAATATATATTATTTTATATATTTCATTTATTGGGATGATTTTCATTAAGCAAATATTTTGTTATAAATCATTTTCTGTATAATCATTCTTGAAAAAACCATATCATATATTAATAATAAAAGACCGTTTACGAACTTTTAAATTGCACAGCTTCTAGAGAAAATAAAACACTCGTTTGACGACATATTTCAAAAGTAAAAAAACAACCAAAATAATATGGATTAATTAATATATAAGTTTTAAACTTCAAATTCACTTTTTTAAATTTTAAATTCAAATTAATTAAAAATCAAAATAATTAAATAGTTTCTTTAATTGAAAATTAAATTAAATTTAGAAAAAAGTGAATTTGAAGTTTAAAACCTATATTTAAACAAATTATTTTTTATTTAATATTTGAATATATATATATATATATATATATATATATATATATATATATATTTAGAAATAATTTCAAAAAATAAATTTTTTTTCGCTTTATTTAAAAAATAGAATTGAAGTGTTATCATAGAATTGTCAATGTGTTTCATTTATTGGGATGATATTCATTAAGCAAATATTTTGTTATAAATCATTTTCTGTATAATCATTCTTGAAAAAAAAAAGTTGAGTTTGTTTGTTTAATTGAAATACAAATTAATTATTAATTAAGTTTTTGTCGACCAAACGTGATGGACTCAAATTTTATTACATATTTACATTAGAAAACTCGTATTGAATTGAAATACCAAATAGATATCAGAAAAATCAAAATTTTATTTTATTTGTATCACGAATTTCGATCATTTGTCATAATAAAAAATAGTAAAATAAATTTGCTTCGGAGTCACACATCTCGGATGTAAGAGACTCAATTTGAAAACAAATCGTAGTAAAATAGAACAGAGTAGAAAACAGAGTAGTAAAACTGATTAAATATCTAAAAAATAATTTTTTTTTAAATGAAAAATTCAATAAAATTTGCTTCATTTAAACAAATATATTTAAAATTCACTTCAAGCCAAGTATTCCATTGTATAAGGATAAATCGGAAACAAAGTTTGTTAAAAGTTAATTAATATAATGAAAAATATTTTATTATTAAATTTTCAATTAGGTATGTAATGATGGCCGAGAATTATCCAATCAAATTTCGAACTTGATTGTTGCGATTAAAGAAGCACGAAGAGATCCGAAAGATCACTTAGCTCAGTTGGAATTGATTGCTGCTTGTAGAGATTACATTGATGTAAATTTTAAATTTAAATAATTATTAATAATTTCCATTTTATAGCCTAGTGAACAATTATCTCAATCAAATAAATATATGTGGCCAACTGTGTCTGATCCTTCTTTACAAACTGCATTAAACCAATCAATTAACCAGTCAGTGATTGCTACAGAGGAATTGAAAAAATGCGTCCATCAAGCTGATCTCATGTGCCAGCATCTGGATTTGTCAGCTGCCTTGGAACAGCTTAAGCGATTGGAGCAAAATCTGAAAAGCATAAAAAATTCCATTGAAAGGGAAAATTTAATTCCTTTGCCCGATGAAAAGGTATTACATTAATTACACGCGCCTGTTAATTAATTTCTTGATCATCAAACCATTAACTATGCAAAACTATTTTCATAATTTATTGATGGATTTTTTTAATCAATCTCAATTTATTAATTGCTTTTATTTACGGATTCGCCATGGTTTATAAAATCTCCTAAAAAATTTGATTTTATATTTCACCTACTTTATTAAAATGACCCAAAATTGACATTACTTATTTTTTAACTAATTTAAATTCTCGAAAAATTTTTAGGATTATCAACTCAAAGTCAAAGCATTAGGAAATAGGAATAGTACTATATAGTTATCATTTTGTGGATTCTCACATTTCTTGTTCTTTTCATTTAACATTTTCAACACTTCATATATAATTTCTTTGAAATATATATATACGAAGCCATAATATATTGATTACATAATTTTACGTGTGACCTACATAATTTTACATGCTATATACTTAATTTTATACTTTATTTACTTAGTTTTGACCTTGAAACCTCTTCAAAACAACATTGATCCTGAGTTGATTTTCTTTTACTGTGTTAACTAAAATTTAACCTAATTTTACTAGGAGAGAGGTGCTCATATTTAACATTGCAAACACAAATAATCAAATATTCATAAATTAATAATATCCAATTTTAAATAATTTTAAGAGATTTCATAGATCTAAAAATAATATTACATAGATATGCAAATAATTTTTTATAATTATCTATTTTCGATTAAATTTATATCTATAATTAATTAAAAACCAATAACTCATAGATTAAGTTTTAATTCGAATTATGAACAATATTCACGTTTTAATTGAAATGGTTAAACTAACTTCTCAATTTAACTTTTTCAATTTAACTACGAAAAGTTAGATGAAGAAGTTGTTATGATTACCGAAAACCCACAAGAACTGAGCCCAGTGAGAGACGAAGATAAAGTAGATAAAGATAAGGATGATAATGAAGAAGTTGAAGACGAAGATGAGGATGAGGAAGAAGACGAGGATGAAGATGATGATGATGATGATAAGGAAGTTGAAGATAGGGATGAATGGAAGTTGATGAGCTAGTTGAGTTTATCAAATCAAATGAAGTTATACGGAATTATAAAATTCCGATTTCGTACTATCAAATTGATTTAACTGGTGTGGAAATGGCTTCAACTAGTAATGTAACAAAAAAGCGAAAGAAGCGAGTAGCCGAAAAGTTACCTTTGACTCAACCACAACCATCCAAAAAAATAAAGACAACTTCAGCTTCAAAAAAAGCAGCAACACAGTCCTCAATATCATCATCATTTTCAACTCAAGCTGTTAAAAGACCCGTTGGTCGTCCAAGAAACGCCTCGAGAAATCCATTGAGCACAAAATCGATTTATATTCTATATTTTTTATAAAATTATGTTTATTGTGTCTTTTTATTGATATTTTTTTAATCTTTGAAATCTCAATTTATTATCTGTATTCTCATAAAAAATTATCTAGTAAGCAATTCAATAATAAAAGTGTGAAAGATCTATGGAATCCTAAAAATATATCGGCGAAATACTGCTCCCTAATTTTAATTATATTATAAAATATAGATTTTTTAAAAAATGATTTAAAATTAGTGGGTTTAAAAAATAATTTCTCGGAAAATAAGCTCTATGTAAGTTTTTTAAAAAAATAATTAAAATAAACCTTCTATAACATAATTTACATTATCTTTCAAAGGAGGTCAAAAACAAACTAATTTAATATTACACCAAAAATCACAAACATTTTTGTCCCTGGTTTGAAAAATTACTTTTCAAAAATTTTCTATAATTAATATTCTGAAAATTTGACAAAACATGAAAAGTCCTACTTCTCAAAGATTTGGCACAGTTGTTATAGTTTAAATATAGCTCAAATTTGTTAGACTTCAATGAAATTATTACGTAATTATTCAAGAAATATTTCAAGGCAAATTATAGAATACGAAGGTAATCGATAAAAATAAACATAATGAGAAAATAAACATATTTTGGATAAAGGAAATTGAAACCATTATTAAATAAATTGTAGAGCAATATAAATTAAGGATTTTTAGGTGTATTATTATTATTATTATTATTATTATTATTATTATTATTATTATTATTATTATTATTATTATTATTATTATTATTATTATTATTATTATTATTATTATTATTATTATTATTATTATTATTATTATTATCATTCTTATTATTAATTACAAATAATGAGAGTTCACAAAAATAATCATTTTTTGGATTCTCACACTTTTTGCTCTTTTCAATTAATTTAGATATACATTTTCATTTTTTATTTAAAATTCATATGAAATATGTAAAAGAAGCCTAATAAAGATTGATTAAAAGATAAATTTAATTTATTTACTGAATATTTGAATATTACTTATATAAAAAAGAAAAGTAAAATATTTGGAACCTTCGAACTTCAAAATTTTGCTTTTGTTCAATAATCTGGAATTCGTTCTAGTTTTTATTATTAATATGTTTACTGTGTTTCTTTTTCTAAAATTACTTTTATATAATTTACAAGCGTATTCTGAAAACGTCTCTAGCGTCAGCATGTCCTACTCCAGATTGGAGCAGTGACAGACTGAAAAAGGTAAGTATATTGTTTTATCAACACAGTCACTTTCTGTTGTTTTGTGAATTCATTTTTTTTTAAATCTAGTTTTTAGTGCCTTTATTTTCTGTTATAATTACAATGATAAATAAAACTATTTTTTAGATTTCGACTGAGGTATATTGGTAATTTATGTTAAAGCACATTTTAAAACATTTATATTGTGTTTTGTTAATCCTTTTCCCGCACATATGTCATGATTACATTTGCTTAAACCATCAATTTTTTACAGCTTTATTACCCAAGCATTTTGATTATTGTAAATACCAACATTTAAGTCAGTTCATCAAATTCGTGCTATTTGTTTTGAAAATGCTTTGAATTAGTTAGCTTAATTCTATGTAAATTCTATTTTAAAAAAATTAAAATACACAATAATTTTTGACTAGAGTTGCCAACTTAACTTTTACTTTATAAACTTATTTAGTCTATATTTTACTGTTTTGCTTGTAATATCTTGTTTGACAGCTCAGCGATAAAGACACCGGTCATTTAATCTTTTACAATAACAATTTCACTTATTTTAGAGTAAAACCATAATTTATCTTTATTTCTTTTTACTTAATTCATGATATTATCATCAAAACGAATTGCATAAAATATCTTAATATTGGTCAAACCCTTCAACCAACACTGCTCTAGAACTCGAGTACAGAGATGACGGCAAGTCTCTCCAATGTATGTGGCATTACACCCATTACATGTAAATTGATAAACGACATCAGAACACAATCCAACCGGAGTTTTTGATTTATTAATAAACATATTGCGTACCTTACACGAATTAGAGACGATTGAAGGGTTTGACCAATATTAGTGAGCACAATAGAGGCTGTAAAAGTGAAATAGGAATGTCTCATTTTAGAATTTTGTTGAGAAGTTTTAATAATTATTGGGAACGCGTGATACGTGAAGCATTGCTGATAAGGTCATTGGATCCAAAGATTAATGTGCAAAGTGCTGTGACTACGAATGTTTTGTATATATATACACTAATAATCCCATAGTCATATCATATTAAGATAAATAAAATAAAACTATTTTCACTTTACTTTGATAATATTTGATAATGTATCTTTTGCGCAATTAATGTTTGACTGATGTTGCAAGATGAGTTTTTATTTGGCGAACATTTAAAATCTTGTTATTGGTTGAATAAATAAAAATCTTGTTTTGTAAATAAATTTGATGAAAATGACAAGTAGTAAAAGATTTTGTGTCTTATTTAATTTATAACATCATGTTTGATTTTTATCAATTTCTTAAGAGCGATGAATCAGCCGCTTTGTTAATTAAAAGTGTTCGGCGAAGTGGGTCGGCTGCTAATCAATTTAAAAATGACTTAGAAAGTAGATGCGTTGTGTATGAACAAACAAATGGAGAAGATAGTTATCAAAATTTAGAAAATCTTGACGCGGCTGGTCAAAAAGCCCGAGAATTATCCATGGCTCTTGATAGATTGGTTCATGCAGCTCGAGGAGTGGCTGCCAGTATTGAATTCGAAAATCAAGAATCTGAAAACAATGACAAAAACCTAGAGAAACTTGCTCAATTGCAAATCGTAAATAACTGTTTAGAAGCTGTAAAGGCTGCTCGCGATTTAGTTATTGAAGCTAAATCTAGCCCTCCAGATAATGATCAGATGGATCGTGCTCAACAAGTAATCTCATTGACGAATTTTACAAAAAATAAATTTAAAATTTAATAAAATTCATGGAAATTTTTATTAATAATTCCTTTGCTTATTTTTATTTACCTAGTTCTTTAATCAATTAAAATTTTATATTTTTTAATTTTTATCATTTAACAAAGGATTTTGAAGATTAATTTTTATAGACCATTAAATTTCTTTGCATTTGTTTCGAAAATATTAATAATTAAATGAGTATTAAAACACAAAATCTCATTTGACCTGTCTTCATTATTTACAAAATGCTCAAGTAAAAACTTCAATTTTTCGAATCATTTTAATTTAAAGTGACATTCAAGAAAATGATTTTCGGGTAAATATATATGAAATAGATACTTGGAATATTATTATAATCTTGACTGTGAATTTTTATAGGCTTCTGTGCGATTATCAGACGCCTTATCACTTTGTCTTGATAGTCTTCCTGGACAGAGAGATCTGGATATGCTATCAAAACATATTGAATCCAAGAAACATCAGTTTGCCGAAAACCGATTACCTATTCAACAAAACAACAACATCAATTTGAGTAATTGCCGATCAGAATTAACCGACACGACATTCGATTTTAATCAAGTACCCTTTTTATAATGTTTATTTGCAATTAATTGTATTTGTGATCAAAAAATTGACTACATATTTTTTCCAGGAAAATATTAATATATATACACTAGAGCCTCGAGTTGCGTTGTTCCATCTTGCGTCCTTGCGCCACAAAAATTTTGATAACCTAATTTTGAGTTGCGTTGCTAATTTTCGAAATGCGTCGAAAAAAAGTTTTAAAATAAAATTTAATCAAAAAATACGAAAAGAAATAAAAAAGTAATATCGTTGGACGTAAAACATGATATTTTACAACGTTTCCAAGCGGGAGAAAAAGCGGTTTTCATTAGTATAGCTCTTGGGCTAGCTCCAACAACAGTTTCATTATTTTACATTATTTTAAAATTCTATTAATGTTTGCATTAGTTTTTTGTTTAATAAAACTTATTAAATAATAGTTAATCTATTCATACCTATTTTTTATTTAAATATGTAGCAATATAACTAATTATTTTTAAAAAACATGGATTTCAGATTTTATCGGAACCTATTATATAAAAATAGGTACAAATGTATATAAAATTAAAATTCGAATTGCGCTGTTTCGAGATGCGTCGCGATTTATTGTAACGCATTAACGACGCAACTCGAGGCTCTAGTGTGTGTATATATATATATATAATACTTATACAGAGTATCAGAAGGGTTTTATTTTTGGGATGCTACTAGCAAGTGAAAGTTTTCTTTATTCGGTTTATTTTGAAATTCATAAATGGAAAATGAATAGACTATTTCCTTGTTCTGCTAGATTCTCTAGTAAGGTTTCATAATCTTTTTAGTCCATGGGCCACTTTTGAGGCTCAGTTAATACAGTATCTTAACATTCAAGAAGTTATACATTTTCCAGGTATAATAATGGTATCCGGACGATTCATCAGTGGACGATTCATCGGCGGACTGTTCATCGGGTGGACGATTCACAGGAAAAATATATAATTTATTTATATTATTTAAAAATTTTAGTTAATTCTAGTATGGGTAACCCCCCCCCCAAAAATCAGTGTAGGGTTAGTTAGGGTTAATATATTATAATTAAAAAATTTTCTTTCCTTCCATGACAAATTTTCAAAAAAGTTTTCTATGATTCATGGAATATAAATTTTAATCGTTTAATTAAAAAATTGTTTTTGAGATTCGAACCCGCCTATAAAAGGGAACCCAAAGGGTATACTTACCGGAAATTTAACTACAACGTTAAGCTACAGTATCGTGTCTTTTATACATTTTCGTCGTCCTACTTCTATTCAGTAAGTAACGGTGGTTTTTATACGTGATATCATGGGCGGTAGAGTCCTGAATAATTACTTGACATGCCGAGGCTGTCATTCACTGCTGGACTGTCCTCCGATGAACCGTCCACCCGATGAAACGTCCTAGAACCATAATAATACTTTGACGTTGTCAAGTCAAAAAACGTTCTAACTCATTCCCGAATTTCAATTTGAGATACTTTTAGAAAAGCATATTTTTCATTATATTTTGAAATTTTCGGTGAATTTCTTGATTGTTTTTATATGTATTATCTGTTTCCTTTTATTCTTTCCATGAAAACATTATGGTGGGCATTTGACTTCATTTAAGAACTCCTGGTTTCGCTGCAATATTAGCTGTAGATATCCTGTAGTTTTTTTTAACATGTCGTAGTCAATTGAATTGTCAGTTAATTGAACTGCATTTTAATTATTTAAAAAACTTAAATTAGATAAAGTAAAAAATATAATTAAATAACAGTCTATGATACAATATTAAAAAATTAAAAGAACAATAAAAACAATGCAAAAACCGAATTTTTTATTCATTCTATTTTTTATTTCTCAGATTCTCTTCTAACACATTCATATCTACTCCTCATCGCTGAACCCTGTTTCTTGAAGTGTTTCTTAATTCCAAAAAATATCTCATTCGATATTCACCAATTTCCCTTTTTTCATCTTCAGTATGCGTAAAAAAATTAATTTGGTTACGTTCATCTACTAAATTAGAATCAGTATTAAATCCTTGATATCCAAAATAAGCAAAAACGGGTGATTGATGTAGCTCTGTGATGTTTTGAATTATATTCATATACAGTTCGTTTTAAAACATTGACCCAATTTCGAGAATCTGTACTACTCATAACAGATAAATGTTACTTTTTTGAATTTAATTCTGAAGGCGAATAAAGCTGCAGGAAAAAATTATTTTACACATAAAAATAATCACAATTATATCTTTAACCTTTTTTTGACGGATAATTGATACATTCCTTGACTTATTATGAAATTTAATTCCGCACCTAAATGGTTAAAATATTCATAAGTAGATTGCACTGTAATATGAAATACGAATTTAATATACATTTGTACACGCAATCAAGTCTTGAATTGAATATTTATAAAATTATTTCCCTATAATTCTTCATTAGGACTAGAATGAATGAGAGTTGATGTACACAAATGTACTATAACGAAATATTAACTTTCATTTATCACTTAATAACAAATATATGAAATAGTTAACTACCCATTGTTTGGGAAATTACTTTCATTGAAACATGTGTTCACATAATAATATCCTATCCTTAAAAAGGCTGGTAGATACATTTTATTTCTACAAAAAATTGACAATTTTAATCAAATTACAATATTTTTTTTGTCATTTTTAGTAATCCGTTTTTGCAACTCGAGTAGATTTTGATATTTTTACGATATTTGGAAATTTATTTTTCAGATTTTTATATTCAATAATTATTTTAATAATTTTAGGCTGTTAACGAATTGGTATCTGCACCATCTTTCAATTTAGTCAATAAAGGCTGTAAAAAGATGAGAATGTCATATGATAGAATTGTTGAGATCTGTAATGTGCTTGTACACGATCCGTTTGATGAGTCTGATTCCGCGTTGCACCATTTGTCTTCCAATAGAGATCATATAGCTAATGGGGTTATGATAATGTCTGAGGATTGTCAAACATTGCTTGATAAAGTGAAAAAAATTCAATGTGAACCAGATAATATAATCGTTCGTAAACAACTGCAAGAAGCCACAAAGTAAATAAAAATTTGATATTATAAATATAGTATAATTTCTCTTGGGTAAATTCTTAATTACTGAAATTGTATCAGTATTTCAGTGAATATTTCCTATCCAGTTATAAAATGACGGTGCCGCGTTTGATTGCTGTAATTCAATTGGTAAACAAATACTTTATGTCATCTGATTTGTAATTCGGGGAAATATTCTTGCAGATATCGATTTTCTGAATAAAACTTTTCCTTAATAATAATCAGTATAAAAAATTACAGATTGATTAACTTAAATTATTCATAAAATAATATTTAACACCTGAGAATTGACAATTAATTATTTTAAGTCACTTAGCCCTCAATTTACACGATTTACACAAAAATGCCATGTAAATCGAGAGCTAGGTATATATGATTTACTTAAATTAAAATATTCTAAATTTTCAAATGAGATTGAAATATAAATCAGTATTGGTGATATATATTAGCTTACTTAGATTAAATGAAATTAATTGCCTACTGAGATTAAAACTTGTGTATATTTTTGGTTTTTTGAATTCTAAATTTTGTTTTAAATTTTTGTGACCGTGTTAAACCGAAACCGTGCAAATCGAGGGCTAGGTATATATGATTTTTGAAAAAAGCTGTGCCGAAAATTCGTGAATACTTTTTAAATAAATCTGATTCATAGTCAAATTTTGTAGAAAATATTATATCAATTATTATTATTATTATTATTATTATTATTATTATTATTATTATTATTATTATTATTATTATTATTATTATTATTATTATTATTATTATTATTATTATTATTATTATTATTATTGTTATTATTATTATTATTATTATAACTATTATTATTATAACTATTATTATTATCATTAACTATCGAAATCGCTTCAAAAAGGCTGTTCCGAAAATTCGTGAATACCTTAAATAAATCTGATTCACAGTCAAATTTTGTAGAAAATATTATGTCACTTATAAAGAAATCAGAGGTGAAAAACAAAAAAGTCCTTATAATATATGATTTTTGTTTTTAATAACTTTTTGATATTTTATTTATAATATATTATGAAGAAAAATGTAATTTTATCTTGAATGAATAAATAATTTTCTTCAATTTGAGATATCCCATTTATAATGTATAAAATTATTATTATTAACCAATTATATTGAGACTTATCGATACAAATTAATTTTCATATAAATTTTATTATTGGTATTTAACGTATTTTAAACTTTGCCCTCACTTTTATAAACGCTTTTTAATAATTATACTAGTTTCGAAATCGTGATTTAATATTTTAAATAAATATTTGAGTTTTGGAGATCCGTTTGATTTGCTGATCGTGGACATCCATTGACCATCGTTTCAAATAGTTAAAATTGTTTTGAAAATTTGTAAAATTTATATTTTTAAAAAAATAAACAAACTTTTTACATAAAATGTTACATTTTGATAAAAATTTTCAAATTCAAAACTGTGACCTGTTTTTCATATTAATCATTTCAAAACCATAAGCTTAATTTTATCAATTCAACACATTATTTCTTATTTGAAAAATTTTATTTTTTTAGGCTTTTGCCTACAGTATTTATTGTTATAGGGTTAAATCTGGATAGTCTTAATTTAGGTTATTGGAAATGATCTCTTCCCTTCTTTTATCTGTTCTTTCATCACGCTAATGGTATAAATAGTGCAAAACAATACTTTTAAATATTTTCTCTTTTATGGTGCTCCACTGACTTTAATAACTTTTCGATAATTATATTATTATTTTAAAATCAATTCTGCTTCTAATACTATAAATTAACTAAAAATATAAATGTCAGCAGATAATTTCAGGATTTTGTATGCATATCAATGCAGGGGGATAGAAATTTTATTAGAATGAAAACCATTTAAAGTTAATTAAAATAACTATTTAAATTACATATTATATTTGTTGTCAATATCTGTATTAAACTAAAAATTACAAATGCCTCAATTGTTTAGATATTAGAAAACAAACTGAGTGAATTTGAATTTTGTTAATGAAATAAATTGCTATTATTGCTATGGCAGAGTACTTGAATTTAATGGCTTCTAATATGTATAAGTACACGTTATAATACGTTTAAGTACATTTTATAATACGTTTGTGTTTCTGTCACGAAAAAAATAATAATATATAAACGGCAATAAATAAAATTACACGTAATTCATTATTTTCAATCTGATCTGGTTTTAGGTTTTTAATTTCATGTCACCAATTTTTATATTTGAAATCATTTTTTATATTTAATAAGTACAAATTACATATCTAAATATATAACTATGCTTTAAATTCAAAGAATCGTTTGCTAATATCATTCAAAATACAAATTCGTTTATCTTTATTATTTCGTACCATAGATCAGTGCTCCGCAACCTTTTTTTCACATACGGAACACTAAATCCTTTCTAGAAATTTGTGGCACATAACAATGGAAAAAAATAATAAAATAATATGAGAGTATAAAAATTATCATTTATTTTAATTATAAGTATATTTTTTTACATTTACTATAAATTACATATAAACTAATACTAATGTGATTCCTGCGCTTGTTTCAATGAACACAAATATTTTATATTTGGTTCGATATTTGTAGCGCAACTCGAAGTTCTTGGTCAAGGCCATGATCGCTTATCATTTTTAATTAAAACTAGAGTTGAAAAACTTAGTTCAAAAAGGTACGTTGTAGAAAATGGAAGCAGAAATGTGATAGCTTTATCGGAAATCTTAGGATATTCCTCCTTGATTGCAATCTAGAACACATACAATGGAACTTCGTTGAATCTCATTTTTAGCACCCCGTCAGTCCTCAATTCTACAAACTCCTCGCGAATTTGTAGAGAAAGTGCTTTAATATTATTTTCAGCATCTTTTGCAAAAAGGATTTCGAATCCAATTATATTGCTCCGTATTCATTGTGTGAAAGTAGTGTTCAAATTTTTGTTGCAGCAATGTTAAATGTTCTTGAGCCATATTCAAAATTATCTGCTTGTTCTTAATCGTGGTCTGGTTGGTTCTTTGAAACATTTCAAGTGATCCTCGTTGCAGCTCTGTCTGCTAAAGTTCTAGTTTCATTTTGATTCCGTTTAATTTGTCTGAGCTCGTCAACAAATTTTCATTTCGACCTAGCATTTTTTTATTCAGTTCGTTCAGATGCTCAAAAATAACTGCCATATACGCAAGTCTGACCACCCAGTTAATGCCTTGGTTCATCATAAGAACGTAAATCATCATCTCTTTGTAAAAACTTGTCCATATTTAAAATGATATAATTTTTTTTAATATTTGAATAATGCACAACGAAATTATTTATAACCTCCACAGTACAATTTAAACACAATATTAAACTTACATAACACATAACTTGCATTATATAGCCACAACAGGTAAAAAAATAATATTACAGGAAATTAGTAATATTTAAAATATTTTTAAAAAAAGCTAAAATAAATTTCCGGATAAAAATTAAATAAAAAGAGGCGGAACAGTTAATGATAACAAATACAATTAGAAAAAGATTTAAAACATATTTTATTTTTCAAAAATAATATAACAGCAAATTAGTAATGTTCAAAAAATACACCCTCAGATAAATATTTAAAAAAGGCAAGACAGGTAATGATAACAAATGCAATTAGAAAAAGATTTTTTTTCGAAAAGATTTTGTCCTAAAAAATATAATAAGTACCTAAATATAACTGAAAAAAAATTAGTTTCAGGCTAATTAAATGGTTCAGCATACTGTAAAGTAAATGTACGTGCATACACATTTAAAAAGGCATTTCACCGCGGCACACCTAGCATCGCTTCACGGCACACCGGTTACGGAGCACTGCCATAGATCATGAGGGTTTATAACCATTTGCAGCATCTGGGCCACATGGAAAATTTTTGTAAGTCAACTACATTTAAAACTTTAGTTTTATTATGAAAATGAAAAAATATATTGTATATGTGTATGTTGAAATTTTGAAGGAACTCGAACTTAATGTGATTTTTGAAACTGGTGTTTTTTTAATATATCTGCTATAATAGGTGGTATGGATGGTGAAACACAACATCAACACTGGAATGATTTATATTTGTTATACCATGCGCGGGCCGCAAAATAAACACCCTTATCATATATCAATACAATCAATAAAAATACAACATTGATACATAGTCTGAATGAATGAAGATAAACACAATTTTTAATGTTTCTAAAAAAGTTAAGAATTTAAAATTTTTTATTGATAATAAACAAATTTGAACGTTAGTAAAACCAAAGGAAAACTGACCCAAATGATAGTTCAACTAAATTCAACTTAAATCATTCTTCAGTTTACGTAATACAGCTAACTGACGCCAGTTAAAGTATAATTCTACTTAATAGTTTATATATTTCAATCAACGTGATTTTCAATTTAGAATTCATAATCATAATTCAGTTATTTGGCCTAACGGACTTTACAACTGATAATAAATTGGTAATACTCAATAAAAAACAATAAAAATTCATTTAATAATCTACGGAAGTCGATTAATTTAATTTTTGTAAACTACCTAATTTTTAAAAATAAACTCATAATATTCAGAATTTCTTTAATATAATTAATGAATAATAAACTGAAAAAATTGCACTTTATTTCCCAGATATATTAATTTATAAATTGATGATGATGATGATTTGTTATTGAATCAATATTTATATTAAAGAATGTTGTTGGATTCGATCAATCGGTTGCTGACAAATATCTCTACGAATTTGCGTCCTGGGCAAAAGGAATGCGATAAAACAATTTACCGATTAGAGAGCATGCGTCCAATTCTCGATAATCCAGTCCATCCAATTTCACATAAAGATTACTTTGAATGTCTCGATTTTATTATTGATAAAACTGTGGTAAAGCGCGTTTGTTTTCTGATTGGATAATGTTACAATTATTTCCCATAGCAACCTCTGGCAGATAGTTTAAAAAACATCCCTGCTGCAGTTAAAGATGAAAACAATCAGAAATTTATCGATTCTATCTATCATTGCGCAGATTCTGTCTGCATGTTATTAGAAGAAACAGCCCAGGTACTAAATATTAATTTCAATGTGATGCCAACCGATGACAACTGACATTTTCAGACTGCTTATTTAGTTGGTGTAGGAGATGTCCGATCTAAAATTGGAAATAAAGGACTTGCTGATCATACGTCATTCTTACAGATTCAAAAAGAAATTTCTGAAAACTGTCAAACTATTTGTAATCCTGACACAACTGCTAGACAGGTATTATATAAATAACGGTGAATTAATTAATTAATTAATTAACATTAATTCTTAAATTTAATTATATAAACAATCCACTGATGAGCTTACCTAAGAAAATATAATTTTTTTCAATTTTTGAATTAGGAATTTATTTACTTTTGAATTAAAAATTTGTATTCAAAATAAAATAATTTCATTAGTTATATTTAGTTATTTTTAGGAATTTTCTTTGTGATTTAAATTGATTTTTTTATTATTAACATAATTTATTAAACATGTGGCACATTAAAAATTGTGCTTAAAATTAAATAATGTTGTCATATCTTATACCCCTGTTGGACTATTAAATAATTAATTAATTTTAACTAATAACGCCTGTATTATTTATATCCTATTTTATATCATAGTCACAGATTTTGTATTATATTTATCATTATTGGTTATTATAGGTCATTATAGAGTCATTCAAATGGTCAAAGAATACTAAAATATTGTTGGGTTGTCCTAGATTAGTGTAAAATAAAGTTTGAATTCACAGAAATATGTGTGCAAAATAGTAAGAAGAATATTCAGCCAAATTCAAAAAAAATTATTATTGAAATAAAATAAATTAGTATTTTTCGGGGAATTCGATGCCCAATTATGATATGAACAAGAATTGAGTAATATAAAATCAATTGGGACCTCTAGACAAGGTGGTTAAAGAAGTACAAATTAATTAATTAATTGAGGAAATATTAATAAAAGAAGCGATCTCTGAGCTGAAAAATAAAATAAATTAATTTTAGAAAGATTTGTTCCAACTCTTTGTAGGTGGATAATTTTTGCGGGTTTTGATGAGGAGAGAGTTCCTTTAAAAGAAACTGTCAACTCCGTCGAAATGCCATAAAAGGTCGAAGTTTTAATCAAAGTAAAAATATTTAAGAGGGAATAATATAAATTTAAAAGAGTATACGTTTAAAATGACAGAATATTAGTGAATCTGAATCGTTTATATCATAGTGCTTGAGACTGTCTCTCATTGGGTTACTTGCCCCTAGAATTAAAACAAAGTGGAACTACTGGAACTACCAAACCGTCACTATGACTGTGATATATCAAAAATGCAGTTAACAGGAAATTGTGAATAAGAAACCGTAAATTTTATTTAAATCCAGAAAGAAAATATGTTGTAAATATTTGAAATTGTCTTGACTGAGTATTTGAAATGCATTGTGTAAAAAGAATACGGAATGTAATATCCGAACAAGGTTTATTATATAAATTTTCCAATAGAACTATAAGAAGCTCTGAAATCCTGACAAATCAAGTTCTGGAGTTGTGAATGTCGATATTTTCTTACTTCTGCCAAAATTTATCCTGAAAAAGTGATGGTATGAGTAGTTGCGAATATTTTTTTCTGCTTTAAATCATATAGAAGTGTTTTCTTTAACTAGTATCAGTGCAAATGTAGATGATTATATCATATTGGGCAAAAGTATAAATAAGATCATAACCATTTGCACTGATTTTCAAAAAATTATGCTATTTCTTTTGTGTATGTTTTTCATTTACTCTGAGTCTTGCTATTTCTCTTTAATATTTGATTAACAAGAAGTTCAGAAAAGCGGCTTCGAAGGTCGAGTAGATAAAATAGTCGTTCTTTCAAATACTACATGGGATTGTAATTGAAATATTTTTAATAATTTTCCTTGAATGTCATAGATGTTTTCATAATGCGAGATTCTATATAAATATATATATTATTTACATGGCTATTTTAATCTGGGTGACAGTTTCATCTAGATTTATTTGAATTTTTTGAAAGTTAATTTTTGATCTGAAATTATTATTTAAATTGATAGTTCATCTCGATTTATTTCTTTTTCATTATATTCATTTACATTCTAATAACTTTTAGGATTCATCATTAGTAAGTTTAATTGTTTTCGATTGCTAATAAAAACATGTTAAATTAATTTTGGTTTTGCTTTTAAAAATGAATAATTTCTAATTACTTTTGTGTAGATACATTTTTGCCTATTTTTTCTGATATTTGCTTAATTTTAACATATTTATTAAAAAATATAAACGAATTTTTCTATCATTATTAATATTATTTGGACTCATTTTAAGTGAATTTTTGAAATATGTCACTTTTTAAGGAAAGCGTGTTTATTTCAACATTATTAATATCAATTTTTAAAAAGTGCATGTTTTTAAAGTGAAATTTTAGTTTGAAAATTTACGTTGAATTTGTGGTTTGATTTTTTCTTGATTGATTTATCAGATAATTTTTATAATTGTTTATTCCTATACAACTTTTGATAGAATTTGTTGTGGACATTTTAAGGTTATTCGAGAACTTTGAAAGTCTCGATAAGTAATACTCCATCTATGGTCAAGTAATAGCTGCGCTTAACTTTCGAAAGATAAAACCATTTTTCATCAATATGAACATGATTGAAAAAATTATCGAAGCATCCATCTGTTTTTATATAGGACAGACAAAATGTCAGGCGTTCAATTTTATATTTTTATCTGTTAGTAAGGGCTTAACTGTAGATGAAACCCGTCTTAATAGTTAAAATCCTTCAAATTCCTGAATAATTTTGTACTTAGCGGAAATGTCATTTATGGTTCCATGCTTCAGCTTGGGAGGATTTCTGCTGGACATATTCATTAAAAAATCTCGAAAAACTAAACTTCTTTCTTTATTAGATAAGTGATAAGTTGAATGTAAATTTTCTGTATTCATTTTTTATTTGTATTTTAGGAGTATTTAAAATTTAACAATAAAAAACCTACAATCATCGAAATTTTTGTCAATCCATCCATACTAGATCATTATCTATCTATATAAATTAATAAAGTTTAAAGTTGACCAAAAACATTGATAATCGGAAAAATTTATTTCAAATGTAAACATTATTTCGGAACAGAGGGAGTATATTTTTAAAATTAAATTGAAATTTCTTTCATTTTTATTTTATTTTTAGACCTTCGATAACTATTTAACATGAATTATTTAACATGTTTCCAACATTGTTTTCGTTAAGTGTTTTAAACCGAAGTACCGGAAATTCGAGTTAAATATAAATATATTTATCGATCGTATAAAAATAAATGGAAATAAAAGTCAATTGAAAATTAATCAAAGAAGAGAATTTAAAATTAGTAAATCTTTATGATAACTAAGGTGATCTAAAAACAAAATTAAAACTAACTAGATAACTGAATTAATGGCTTAGAAAAGAATGGATCATTTGATGTTGAAATTCTTCGATTCAATATTATACAATAATGAATATGGTGTATCTTTTTAAAACTTACTTTTTCGTAATCATAAAATTACAAAAGAAATTATTCACATAATGTGTAATTAAATTTATTTAGATGATTTCTACAGCTGGTCAAATTGCTGAAAATTCAAGGAAGCTTTGCGAAGCTAGCAAAACAATTATGATTTCATTTCCAAATGACAAAATTAAACTATCTGATAAAACAAAAATTACTTTATTAGCTGTTAGTGAATTAATGACGGGGGTTCAAAATCTCAATCAAAACTTTAATGAAGATAATAGAAAAGAAGTCGAATCCTTGTCTGGTAAAGTTCAAGATAATGTAGCTGAATTAGTTCAGTTATTATTGAGCTATAAATTTGCTGGAGATGCTGCTATTATATCAGAAGAAGCAAAAGAAGTATTTGATTACTTAAGCTATATGTCTAACAATGATACTTATTTTCTTTTAGTCGCAAGGTCCTATTAAAGCAGCTGGAATAACAGTTTTAGATACTGCCATTGAAGTTATACAATGTTCTAAAGCTTTAATATCATCAGAAGCCAACGAGGAATTATTTATAGCATATTCTAGTAGCTGTAAAGATTTGAACGATGCTTTAAAACATTTAATATCGACAATTAAGTATAAAATATTAATAGTAGTAGGAACAAAGTATATTAAATAATGTTTGCTTTTAGAGAAAGCGCCCCCGGTCAAAAAGAATGTGATGAAGCTTTAGCTATATTAGCTAAGTTGATAAAACAAGCTTATGATTCTAAAATGAAAATTATGAAACATAGGTCGAGAACGATTTCTCGTACTTTTGAATCTGAAGAATCTTATCAAAATGTGAAAATTTTTGTGAAAATTGTTGAATTTATTAAAAATTTAGATTTTGCAAAGTGCTCTTATTCAAATGCCACATTGCATAAATGAACTCTCTAGAGCTGGTAAGAAAGAACCTGAACAGCTTGCTCGAATCTTTTCGCGACAAACTCAACTTCTTGAATCGATGGTCAACAGCTGTATATGTGCAGCAAATCAAACAGATCTTATCCAAAACTCAAATATTTATCTGGAACACTTAATCGCAATTTTGGAGGCCAGTGAACAGTTATTAAAAGCAATTAAAAAAAGTGGAGGAAATCCCAAAGTATGTTGGAAAAGTAATTCATAAAATTAGCAGCTGAATCTCTTTTACTTGAATTATAATTTCCTTACAATTAAACACATATTATAAATTTACTGAATTAGGCAAACTCGGTTCATTCACAGATAGATGAAATGGCTCAAGGAGTAATCGAGAGTTGTGAAGACCTTTTGGCAGCTCTTGATAAAATATCTTTCAAACAAGGTAATGTCAATACAATAGTTGAAACGATCACTAAGTCTTCAGCAAAGGTTTATTTTTCTAATGTTTTTTGTGTGATTTATATTTGGTTAATGCTTAATTGAGGTCCAAGAATCAGCGATTATTCCAGAAAAATCTAGATTCGGAAATTCTCAATCAAAAATGCTTGACATCTGCTATGATATGAATAATTTGACAACTGACATTTCCAGTAATGCAAATTCCGAATCAACTCAACGCCTGTTAGCTCCATTGACGCAAAATCTTACTCAGGTTAGTTTACATGGGGATTTATAACATTTTCTAAGCTACGAAAGTTCCGTTTAAATCTTTTTCATCTCATGATTAGCAGCCAAACCTTTTAAGAATCTTTTCAAATTTTATTTAATGAAATTACTTGGCTTTTTAAAATTTTTATTCTTTTAGAAAACTGAAATTTGACTTATTTATTCCTTAATCTCTTTGCTCCTTATATCAATATTTTCTATATGTGTATAAATCATTAATTTTGACAAATTTGATAAAATTTATTGGATATTTTGATTTATGTATTATTTTACTGAGTTTCCAACTATTAAAAATTATAAAGATGATTTTAATTATAAAAATAAATTATGGTTTTAAACGAAACTTCCAGATTGAAATCATTATCTGCATTTGGTTGATATTTGAATTAGATTTTTATCACGGATTTATTACATCACTATAATATTTCTGATTGTGTGATGAAAAAAATAAACTGACATCATGGACATATCATATAGTTTATTATATAACATCATAATAAACTTTATAACATTTTCTAGAAACGAAAGTTCCGTTTAAATCTTTTTAATCTCATGATTAGCACCCAAACCTTTTAACCTTCAGTCTGTGCATAGTAAATTTTCCATAGTCTGTGCATGGGGTCAACCCGACCCCATATATATTTTAATGCTTTTTATGATCTTTTTGTTAAAAAATAGTCATGTTATTTTTATTAATTAATGAAAAAAACTTTTTTTTTCAAAATATATAAGATTAAGGTAATTTAAATTATATTATATTACAGAAAAAAAATTAACCGTCTGACATGATTTCGTTGTTTTCTTCTTCGAGCGAATCCATTACTTCTTCGTTGATACAATTTATGCAAACGGTTTTTATATGTGTTGTGCAAGATGGCTGATTACAAACATAACATCTTGTTCCTATTTTCTTATCAGCGGATCGAGGGCAAATATAACATCTTAGTCGCTTACTGACAGATCTATTCGCCGCTGTTCCTTCGGCTGTTGAACTCTGTCTAAGGTTCTATTTATAGTGTAGAAATGCCGAGCTTTTCTATTTGTTTCAGCCACTATTACATTTATTAATGTCTCGGGAAGTAATTTTTAAACGCGGCCAGATGAGTATTTATATTTTGAGCTGTTTCAACACAAAAATTCCTTGTCTTTCTCTCAAGATTTGAAAGTCGCGAACTCTAGTTACATTTGGTGGACTTGCCCTCCATTTTCTTTTGTACTTTTTATTTTGCGTGTTATACCAAATTCCTTCTTCAGCAGCTTCTATATTTTGTACTTCTTGTTCTTCATCAGTTTCTATATTTTGCATTTCAACAGCAGAGAAGTCACTATCAAAGTTATCATTTGCTAGCTCTTCATCATCAGAATCGATAATGCTTTTGAATAGATTTCGAATATCCTGGCTAGTTTGTCTTTTTCGGGCCATCCAAATTATTATATGCCTAGAAAATTAGACTAAACACAACAACCACAAAAATATATGAATATATAATTATCACAAACAAATTAATTTATAATAACACTTCTATTCAAAAATAATATTCACTGAATTTCACTTTTTACATTTGAAAAAGAGACAACTTCTATAGATTGTTAGGCGGGAAAAAAATTGGGGTCAGATTAACCCCAATGCACCAAAATATAATTAAATTGCTTAAAAATATCGTAGCTACGTCATGTATAATGTATTTTTGATTATTTCTTTTGTAATGTGTGTGGAAAACCTTAGTTGAGACAAATCTAGTTGCTTGACATAGTTAGTTGGTGTAAAAACTTATTATATCACTTATTACAAAGACTGGGGTCCATTTGACCCCAATGCACAGACTGAAGGTTAAGAATCTTTTCAAATTTTATTTAATGAAATTACTTGGCTTTTTAAAATTTTTATTCTTGTAGAAAACAGAAATTTGACTTATTTATTCCTTAATCTCTTTGCTCCTTATATCAATATTTTCTATATGTGTATAAATCATTAATTTTGACAAATTTGATAAAATTTATTGGATATTTTGATTTATGTATTATTTTACTGAGTTTCCAACTATTAAAAATTATAAAGATGATTTTAATTATAAAAATAAATTATGGTTTTAAACGAAACTTCCAGATTGAAATCATTATCTGCATTTGGTTGATATTTGAATTAGATTTTTATCACGGATTTGTTACATCACTATAATATTTCTGATTGTGTGATAAAAAATAAACTGACATCATGGACATATCATACAGTTTATTATATAACATCATAAGACGTTTGATATAAGAGTCTAAAGCAGGGGCTCCCAAAGTGCGGCCCGCGATATCGATACAATATATTATATTTTTATTAAAAAATAAATAAGTAAATCGTAAAATAAATATAATTATAAGTTAAGTTTCAGTTACATTTGTTTTTGTTAATAAATAATAGATTATTAGTTTGTAATACTTGTTGCTATAGTTATAGTTCTATTTAAAAAAACTTCCTTTGCATCAATAATTCAAATTCAAAAGATTAAAGTTTCACCTCAATTTAAAGCCTTTTTATATAAATCTCTCCCTATTTTATAAAAAATGCCCTCCTTCCTAGTCTTGAGTCTAATTCCGATATTTGAAAAAATTTATGGAACTCAACCACGTTTAACTTTTGTTATAAATAAATATATTTATTGTTACTAGAATTACTAGAAAAATCAGTTCTAAGTTTAAAAAACTAAAAAAATGTTATTTAAATTTTTAATAAAGGTTTGTTGGCATGAAGTTTTAATCTTAAAAATTTAATTACATCATCGAAATTTAAGTCTCGAAAAGTTATTTGAAAATATTATGTGATGAATTATATAATTTTAATGTTTGGCTTTATTTAGTTATCAATTTAAAATGAATAATGAAAAGCAATGCAATTATATTGTAACTTACAGAATACCAGATTGCTAATAGCAGTTGTATACACTGCGAGCTGATTTGTATTTAAATCCTTCAGCATTTATTTTATTAAATATTACACATTATATTAATCGATTTTAATTGGTTAAAAAAATAAAGCGTAGTTGAATATATTTTGATAAGAAATAAAATTTTAATTGTCGATGTCCTACAATTTTGAAATTGTATCGATGGCATTTTTGCGTTCCACCTATATTTTTAGAAATTTTATTGAAAATATTTATATTATAATAATTTAATATTCTAATTTGATATTTAATTTTCTAAGAACTGGCATCAAACATTCATATGTGTAGAAAATAGAACATAGCACTTTTATAATAAATATATTTAATATTTTGCATGTAATTGTTATGAAAAGGCTGCACAATTTATATAATTTCACTATTTATCAGCAATAATAGGTTATTAGAATATGTTAGGAGAATATGTGTGTAGAATTATCTTAGATTCCAGCCGAGTCTCTGGTAAAAAATAGGTGCCGGGATGGTCTGGGGTGCTTGTTATGTCGTTATGCTTAGTATGATAAAATATAATTTTATATAAATTATGAAAACAATAATAAAATCATAAAAATATTAATTACAGTAAGAACAATAAAATATGGTTCATTTGAAATTTTCATAAACTCAAAACCTTTCATTTTTCTTTCCTTCAAAAATCCATCATTTATTATTTTTTATCAATTTTATTTCTGTTGGATCTTCGTGTTTGCTTGGAGGTTAGAGAATTGATTAAATCATCAAAATCCGATTTTTATAATTATAATTATTATCAAAAGGACCTTATTAAATAAATAATATAACCACAACATACACCACAATAAAACCAGAAAAGAAAAATTATTATCACAAGCATATTTTATTAATTATTTAATTAACATTATATATATTTCTAACGAGAAAATTTTCTAATATTCTAGCACAAAACCTGAAATTGTTTTAACTATTTCAAAAATAAAGGGTAAAAGTTAAAATGAAAGTATTTATGTATTTATTTCAATTTTCAATTAAGTTTTACATGTAAATGAATTATTCTATTTTCTAAAGTGGATAGATATTATTGTTTTTGAGCACATTTTTTTAGTCGTTCCTATTTGAGCAAAATAAATAAGATTTAATTTTATACTATTGATCTAATTGTTTGTGTATTTTGTTTAGCAAATAGTTAAAATTTGTAAAACATTTAAAAATTTAAAAAAAAATTGAAAATATTTTAGTGATAAATAAAACTATTTAGAGATATGATGATTTGTGTCGTGCGTGCCAAGGTGCCGTTGCTACACTATCTAATGAAAACAATGGTAAACAGTTGCAAGAGTGCGTTCAGACAGTTGGAAAGGTTTCAATTAGTTTAGTCAAATCCACAACAGAAGTGCGACCTTCAGTTGCTTCTTCGATTTCTAATTTACAAGCAAAGACCCAAGAATTGCATAAAAGAGTAATATTCATTCTAAACTGGCTTTAATAAATTTCCATCGTTTATATATATATAGATAGATGATGTTATTCAGTTATTAATTAGCAGTAATGTTGGAACTCAAGCATGCACTCAAGCAATAAAAATCTTGAAAGAAATTAACAGCGACATTGACACTTCCATTTTATTTGTTAAGTCAGCAGACATTCAAAACGATGATAGAGAATATTATTCCGTTAAAGAACTATTTAAAAAATCTCGGTTAGTATATTTTCTATTTTAAGTTTGGAATGAATTTATATATTCGTTTAAAAAGTACATTTTTATTATTAAACTTTTAATTGAGTTCACTTCAAATTGGTTCGTTTGTTAATTTCAAATTTTAAAAAAATTATAAAATGTCCAAAAATGAAACGATTAAAGTATTCGTTTAATTATTTTTATTCACTTTGTTTTCAGGTCTGTGATTTTCAAAATTATAAAAACGTTCTCTTATGTTCTAACTGAAATACTTTAAAATAATCAAATTCTTTACTTATTTTTTGTTAAAAAATGCAATAGATTTTAAATAATTTATTATTGAAAACATTTTCTTTCACTTAAGCCACGCTCAGCTTTTACGTCTAATAAACTGGTCACAATCGTTTAACTTTATTAACCACTTCCCGGCAAATTTTTTTCGACTATTGTGAAAAGTAGTCAAATAATCACATAAATTTTTTTTCTATTTTTTGAATGGAATTACTAATTATTGAGATGATATGTATTCCCGAAACGGTTTAATAATGGGGGAATACATCAACTTAGAAAATAAGAACAGATAGTTAGAAATTTTCTTTATTTTAAATGTAAAAAATACAGAAATATTTAAAACATACAAAATAAAACTAAATATAAATTAATTTTCTTTTTCATTTGACCGTTGTGCTTTTTTTCCTTTAATGTTCAAAGCAAAAGAGTTCAAAAATAATCGCATTTCACCACTATGTCTATGAAGATCTACAAATCTTGTTGAACTCTTTGCAAATTATCTATAATATCAATTAATGTTTTCTTTAGTGTTTGCTTTCTTATTGTAGATGATGTAGATTTTCTTTTGTCAAATCATTCTTCAGTGAGCACAATTTAGCTACCATAAATGTAACAGATATAATCAACTTTTAACCGATATTTGTGCAATAGAGGTTTTGTGTTCCGTCATAAACATATTTGTTTTTTCACGTAAATAAAAAATCTTTTTATTAAAGCGTGTCTACTTAACATATAACAGCAGTAAAGTATTCAACGTTCACATACTCTGAATAATAATAATAAGAAGAAGAATTCTTTGAATTGGTGGTTTTTCAGCTCATGGAGTTGGATGTAATTTACAGTTGAAAGCATGATATCCGTGAAATCTTTCATTGAATATAAAATTTGCAGCAAAGTGCTTGTTGATGTATGATGCAATGAAACACCATCGGATGATCACAACCTAAATATTGCAATTTCGCACAAATTGCACTTACTACCCCACTGTTGGTGTCACACATATTTCTACCTCCATCGATTGTCACATTTTAATTTTTTCCCGTTCAGCTCTAAAGAGCCATTATGTTCTTTTACTTTTATAAACAAATTATCGCGTGTAGTAATGCCTTTTATATTACACCGACTGGCTAAATCTTCGTGAACATTAAAATCATTACCAATACCAAGAATTGATATCAAAAGCTGCGCGGCTTCTGTCACCTCGATACTTTTATACATTGCCAAAGCAAAACAATCAAATATTTTTGCTTTCACTTTAAGCTGATCCAATTGATTGGTGCTGATTTCTTCTATTAGTCTTGTACATGTCCGGGCAGGTAAACTAATATCTTAAAATAACAAATTCCTTCCTGGAAATTTTGGTTTATAAAATTCAGAATCTTCCTCCCTTTGTAATCAATTCCTATACAACATAACTAGCAAAACCTTTGTTGACTTGTTAAAGATGCTTGAAATTATTAATTTTATTTTTTCTAAGATCAAAAGTCAAATCATGATATTGGTTGTAATGTTCATAATCATAATGATGTTGGATCAAGGTAAATTTATTCTCATTTTCTGCAAACAAGTACTTTTTCTCCATTCATTATTAAACATTCTTCCTTTTTGATATTTTTCGTTTCCTGGAACTCGTAATTTGAAATTATTTGTAACTAATAATATCTACTGAAAAAAGCTGCCAGTCGAATTATTAATTTATAATAAAAATTCCAATTACAAGACCATCAAATGCGATTATGCATAACAGGCGAAATATTCCATGATGTCAAGATATAATGTTTGTTCCGACAAACAAATTAGGTGAAAGTTATGGTTGTCTTTTGTGTGATGAATAGTAATTAAAGGAATGAGAACGTGCGCATTGGATAATTTTTATTGTCATCTTATTTTATTCATGTTCATGGTTACTCAGACGTTTGACAAGCGTTAAAGTGCGCGAATAAATATCTTCGCAAATGGCAGTTTGAAGTAAAGGATCACTTATTTTCAATTTTTTATGAGCCGCTGGTTGCTTACCGCTGACCTTGAGGGTTTGTTAAATAGTGACAGATACATACTCCATATTTCCATTAGTAGAAGGAAATCGTACTAATGATTTCAGTTGCATTTTACAAATTAAATTCAACAACATCCATCAAAAATTTGATATCTTAAAACAAAATTAAAAAAGAAAAATTTTGGTTTTCATATACATTCAAAAAAGTTCATTGTCATATTGTTTAAGAGATTTTTTTTTAACAAATAAAGTTATTAGATTCTAATGTGTTTAGGCTACGGTTTTGGAGTTTCTTACTATCATTTTAATACTACTACTGACTGCTGTAAAATGCAGTGAACGAAGAACAAACCGATTAATTTTGTCGCTGGTGTCGCTAAAACTTGGCAAATGTTATCAAGGGTTCACCTCACCGGAAAGGCTGGAGACCGCTGATTATATGAAGTTTTATACAAATTACTTGTATATAGAATAACTTATTTTATTTACAATATCATAACTTATTATTAATAAATGAAGATTCTGTCGCTATACCAGAAAGGTAAAAGAGAACGCATTTTCTACATATCATCCAATTAATATACATACTTTATTTTGCAAATTCGCATAAGTAATTTCTTCATTTAGTAATAGTGTGATAGATAATTCAAGTGAGCTTGTACGAAACATAAAATTGATTGTGTCGAAAGACGTTTGCGATGTGAATATTCTTCAAGAAAGTGCTGATCAAATCGCAATAACATCTCAAAGTTTGGCGAACGATGTCAAAGTAGGGTTGGAGCATTTAAATAGCTCCACTTCACAATATAACGTAAAATACTAATGTTTATGTTAGATTTTACTATTTTAATAATTTATTAGATTGAGCTGTTAGTCTCTTTTCAAGAAGTCATTGTTTCTCTCATTAGTTTTCTTGAAGTTGCTAGAAACACCAGTGAGCTTCCTTATACTGATCCACTATTTCAAAACCTAAAAGAAGAGGGAAAGGTAATTATTACTAAATTTGATGATTAATATTTCTTTAACATAATTTAGTGTTCTATTAATGCAATTACAAGTCTGTTAAAAGTTTTGAAATCAATGGACGATGTGAATTTGAAAGATTTCCAAGCAATTGATAACGCAATCATTGAGCTGGAACATAATCATGAATGTTTATTGGAGCTAGAAAACGGCATATCTCGAGAAGGTAAAGAAATCTCTAAATTTTTATTCATAAAATAGTCAACAATTTCATAGCGTCACCAGTAGAAAGTCCGACCTCTACAAATCGCCTATCTATTGGGTCTGATATTACAGTCAGTCCAAGATTTGCACCAGAAGAAATTAATAGATTGATTCCTTCATTGGCTAATGTATGTGATAAAATTTTAGAAATTTCATCTCCAGAATTCAAACCAATTATTCGCCAAGAAAATATTTCAGTAGTTTCTATCTCTTGTAGCAAAGTTAACAACGAATTAACAAGTGCATGCAAAGTCATTGTTTTTTACTTCTTGTTTTTTCATTTGATTTATCTTTTTTGTAGAATCTTTTGCGAAATGGCCCAGTTACAGATTCAAAAAAGCAAACTCTAAACACGGTTGATCAATTAGTCGAGAATTATACTGAATTGTTGAAGAATTTCAAATTGGTGGCAATAATTTCGTTGATAAATTAATTTAATTATTTTTTTCGTCAAGTATTTAACAAATCCAACTAAAGAAACTAGGATTCCAGTGGAAACAGTTGTTTCTAAATTGAATGAATTAATCAAACTTCTACGGGATCAGGTCAATTTATTGCGGGGTGAGCTCTTTTTTCATCTGTTTAAATTAGATATTCGAAATCATCAATACTGTTACGCTATTATTAATTAGTAAACAATTTAACGAGCCATTTTAATTTACTTTAGAAGGTCCAAGATTGGTGATGTACTTTAGACCAAGCAGTCCGGAATGCAAGTTTTTCGTTTTTGTTATTTCAATGTATTTTGCTGCAGCTGTTGTAAACATTATAATTTTTGATTCATATTTATTAAATTTATTTTTATGCATTTTTTCGTTTGTCGCTTATTTTACAACATAATTAATTAGGGCTTTGATTTATTATTATTATTATTATTATTATTATTATTATTATTATTATTATTATTATTATTATTATTATTATTATTATTATTATTATTATTATTATTATTATTATTATTATTATTAAAAGATAACGCCAATAAAAAACTCTTCGTAATATATATTTCGACAGCATAACTGTCATCTTCAGGTACACAAAACCAACTAAAAATGTTGTAAATTAACTTATAATTTAAACAAATTATTTTTTTTCATTTTAATTTAATTTTGTAATAAATAAAAATTTTAAAAATATTCAAATACTTTTAACTAATTTTAAAATGTTATTTATATAAATATTATAATTTTTTATCTGTATTATAATTTTTTTTAAATAATGTAATTTATAAATTAAATTATTTTAATAATATTAAAATTAAATTAATATAAAAAAAATAATTTGTTTAAATTAAAAGTTAATTAATAATATTTTTAGTTGGTTTTGAGTACCTGAAGATGACAGTTATGCTGTCGAAATATATATTACGAAGAGTTTTTTATTGGCGTTATCTTTTAATAATAATAATAATAATAATAATAATAATAATAATAATAATAATAATAATAATAATAATAATAATAATAATAATAATATTAATAATAATAATAATAAATCTTTTAATTAAATCGTTGCCAAATTTGTTTAATTAATTATTATTATTATTATTATTATTATTATTTAAATATTAATTATAAATATATTCAAATTTATTAATCAACTTTTTCGTATAAAAATTGAGTCAACATATTCTTTAAGTATTTTTTAAGTAACTTCCAATTCTAAAACATAGATCAATGGATTTGGAATTACAAAATAAGGAACTAAATAAAACAATACTTGTAAAGAATGCATCTGACTTGTTTGATAATAAAAATAGAGTTTATATACTGTAAATAACAATTCATCACATGTATAAACCTTTTGTTTTATTTTTTTATTTTTCCAAAAGTTTTAAATATAAAATAGTTAGGTTCAACGTATTAGTGTTCATGTACGAAAAGTAAGAAAAAATATTAAATTTAGAAATTATTTGATTATATTTTCGAGTTATTAGAATTTATTAAACTAATTGTTAATAATTGGCAATTATTTGTGCTTTATTGCTAATTTCACATTGATTTAATACATGGATTCATTTTGAAAACAAAATTTTTAAAACTGGGCTTAATTTTGTTTTAACTTATGAGATTGGAAAGAAAATTTGACGATAAAAAGACAAAATTTTCAATTATTATATTTCTTGGCGTGAAAACTTTAATTAACTGTATTTCATTTTCTTCCCCTTTTTTAAATAGGATTTGTGGGATTTTTAATATTTATTCGAAAAAATATTCAATTGATTAATGAATATTTTGTATGGAAACCATATTATTTTTTATGGAGACATATTTAAGAAAAAACCATTCTGTTCATGATGAGCTAGTGCAGAAATCGGCAACCTTTTTGATCCAAAGAGAATATTAAAAAAATTTAAGCTTAGAGAGGGTACTAGGATATTTGAATACGTATTGAATAGTGGAAACTGAATGATATAAAAAGTAAGAAATGTGAAAAATTAAAAGCAATTTTTTAGGGACTAGCAAAGTGTTTTATGTGGCGTTTAAGAATTCATATTTATCTTGTCAAACCATGATTAAATTACCCCATTGATTTATTTTAATAAATATGACGTATCAAAAAGCTTTCCGAGATTATTAATAAGTATATTATGCTAGTATAAATAAAATTTCTTAGTTTATGAAGAGCACCCAAAAATGCTCCGCGAGCACCTGGGTGCTCACGGGCCCCACTCTTCCGATTCTCAATCTAGTATATATATATACCTTGTTTTAGTTATTGAATATTAAAAACATATGGTCCTTGCTATCTAATTAATACAAACAAGTATCTGTTGACCTGTAGAGTGAAACGCGTTTGATATGCCTGTTTGTGACTAACTCATGAAAATTGTTTAATTTTTTAATTACTCATGATTATTACCATTTTTATGGTTTGAGGTATATGTTATTTATTTATCTTTTTTCTATATTTGAAGACCTTATTTTTGTTTCATTTTATATTGGCATGATTATACTTTTTACACCATAATCTGCATGATTGACAGATGCAGTGTTCTATCTTAATTAATTTATTTGACATTTCAGGGCGAGATGTCTCAGAAAAATATATTGGGCGACACGTGGCTTATCATCATTGTTTCGTTAAATCTTATAATCATGGTAAAATGATTGCAAATGGCTTTTTAATTGTAAACCTTATTAGATTCTCACACTTCTTTGCATCACCATCAAGCTCCATTTATACAGCTTCCGATTAATACACGATATCCGTCGGAGGTAGATCTTGATACCGCTAAAAATCAAATCAAATTTGTGACCACCAAACTAATAGATATTAAATTAAATCCAGATGTACGTTTAAATAATGATTTTTTTTTAAAAATATCATAATTTTTTTTAATTAATTCCTTTTCTAAAAAATTAAATTGATTAAATTTGTTTGACAATTTTCTTAATTTAGTCGACTTGTTCATTTTGTGAACCAGTGCTTGTGGTAGATGGTTTAGGTAATGGCAGAACTAAATCTGCTATCAATAATAATAATAATAATAATAAGACTTTTAAAATTGATGTTGATCCTTATCAAGTAATTTTTTATTCTGGTGCTTCTAAATTTTATGAATTATCCTCTAAATTATCACAATGTCTAATGTTATTTGTCTGATTTAACACATGCTTCGCCTATTATACTATTTTATGAACTTTGATTTTATATTTTTAATAGTATGTGAAATTATATTATGTAAATTGTTTATAAATTTATTAGAAACTAATTTAAAAGTTTAATATTAAAGAACGGGCTGAAAAATTAAAGCATTTTAAGATAGAAATAAATGGTAATGGAAAAAAAATTTATTACTAAATTGAGTGTTTTTTCTGAAAGAAACCCGAGAAAGAGACTTAATTCTCAACGATGCTTGATGATGAGCGGTCATTTACTAATTAACTTATTTAGAATGGAAATTGCCAGTTTGGTTGAAAATTTAGTAGGAGCTTGTGAATTTGTCAGTCAACTTCACATTTGGTAGAAATAAAACTATACTTTGTTAGATCTTGTTGATTCAAATAATATTTGAGGAGTAAAAAGTGATGGTTATTTAACGAATTACATTTAAAATTTAACTTTTTCAAAATATTTTTCTATTTGATTAATTGTTATTCATTGATTCTATCCTAATTTTTCGTAATTTTTCTTTAAATCTATTAAAGGGTTGTTTACTTATATATTTAAATTCAAAAGTTTTTCCAAAACATGTGAAATCATTAAATTGTGTTTGAATTGATCTGTGACTATCCTACAGAAGAATTCGATGACTAGTTGACTTAAATTGGATCTGATTAAGAAGTGCTTGAAAACTTGAATTTATCTAATTTAATGGATGATTTCAATACTGAATCTGATGAAGACTTCAACGGTTTTAATTAAAATTATTTTGCAAATTCATTTGTATTTTGAATATTGAAATAAAATTTGATTTCTATAGATAAACCGCACTTCATGTATAAGCCGCTGCAGCTATTTTTCAAACTTTTCACTTTTTTTTCATAGATAGTCCGAGGACTTATTATTTGTGGTGAGTATAATAAAAAAGTATTTGATATTTTGCAAAATAAAAATATCAAAAATAGATCAAAATTACCAAAAAAAAGAGAATTTTATATTAAATTAATATTTTTTTAAATTTATTATTTTATCCTTTATTATCTGAAAGGAAGAAAAATTTTGAAAAGTGAAAACTTTTTTTGAGAGTTTAGTGATTTATTAAATTAGTGTTTTATAAATTATAGCTAAAAACAAACTTATTTTAAACTCGAACAAATTTCATTATAGTCACTTTCATGTCGGCATTTCTTCTTATCTAATTTACATTTCTATATTTAATATAATATGCCATGTTCCAATTAAAATGTCACAGTTTCCATAAATTTAATAATAATTGAAATCTTTTTAACATTTTCACAAATTTTTATGTTTCCGTTACTTCATATCAGATAACGCTTTACTATTTAGCAGCAACAAATGTGTTATTAACACACGAATAAATAATCTAAGAAAATCCCGTCTGCTAATGTGTTAAGTGGTTGTTTTAAATTTTGATTTGAACATGAACCGAATTCCAATAAAAAATATCTGGTCACTTAACTTTGTATACTTTCATTGAAAATTTTTCAACTTATTTATTAAATTTCTATAATTACAAAAATTATGAATAAATTATTTAGCTTTTATTTTTCAATAATTTTCAATTTATAACTTTTTTTCATTCACACTTAGGTCCATTGAAGGATAAGGTTCTTTTATTTCCAAATACTGAGGATAAGATTATAAATGAAAAGTACTTGGCGATGCTCGTTAAATTTTATCACAATGTCGTCTAACATTTATTATTTTCTTAAATTTGATAATTTCTGTTCTTGAGTTTAATTTATAAATATTTCTTTTTTTACTAGAAAATTGCATTTAATATAATTATTATTTAGGTTTAGTTCTATCAAATTTATTTCAAAATTATGATTTTGACATATAATTTGAAACAATGTTATTTATTAAGTGCATACAAGAATCTCTACAAAACATTCATGATACATTCCTAATATAATACACCTAATATAATGGACCTATTTAGAATTTATTGTATTAGGTCAATCTTATATAAGATATGAGTTTATTTACGATTTTTGAAATTTATTTATAAAATTAATAAAATTCAGTTACAGTATAAGTGTATATGTATTAATTTTGAATTGCCTCTAAACCTGATATTTTTATTATATTTATAAAAACTTTTTAACTTTAGATATTTTGAATTTGTCGTTCAAAAGGTTTTTCAATTTGACTGTCTTGTATTAGCAAATGTTTTTTTAAACTTTTATTTTTTATTGGCCAAAATTCGAAATGCTTTATGAAACCCTTTTGTTCACTTATGAAAACTGTTACTCCAATACGCTGAAATCTTCTGTCTAAATACCGTTGCATTCGATTTGAGTAAAGTAATTATGTTAACAAAAATAATGTGAAGTCTTACAAACTTTGATTAAAGATTGTCTCAGATTTGATATACGAATTGGTAGATTAGCACGAGTTTATGAATAAATAACTGATCAAATCATCTAATTTGCTTTGATTTTGCATGGTTTTTCCTCAAGAATTGCTAATTTGACTTGATAAAGTTAATGAATTTAGGTAAAACTATTTTCTGAATTTAATAAATTTAAGAGTTTGAAATTTATTTTCCTTTATTGGATGTGTTCACAAATTCTCAATGAGTTCTTTATGTTAGCTGAACTTCGTTGGACAGTAGTTAAACATCTTGTTAAGTCTAATTTTTTTCCTAAATCTAATTTTAAAAAATTTCTATGGCTAAAATTAGTTGTTTTTGTTTTTTCTGAAATTATTTTATTTTTTTATATCCACTTTGATTTATTTTAATTACTACAAAATCATTTATGTTTTTACTTTTAAAATTCCATTGTTTTTTCGTAGAACAAATTGTTTTCTTTTGTAACAGAGATTTTCGGCAGTCTGTTTTTCAACTGTTAATTTAATTTTTAATTAGTTAATCGGAAAAGATAAGTGCTCAGTTGCAGAAGTTGATCAAATGCTTTCGTACATAAAAGATATCGGTTGGTCTACTGAAGAACTCCTTTCGTCTAGTCAAGAAATTTGCAAATCCAATTCTGACACCGATAATGAAATTTGGAACATTGATTTTAAAAAAGAAATTTTTAAATCTGTAAATGAATTTTTATATCATTTTTAAAAAAATTATTCTAAATATTAACAAGGCGATTGGCGTCTCAAACGCTATGAAAGATTTATGTGAAGCAGCTAGTAAACCACTTTCAACTGGTTGCAGTCCGACTTGGGGGGATAGAATGTCCACATCTACTAGAAAAGTTGCCAACAGTACTGGCCAACTTTTACTAAATTTGAAACCGACAGTAATTCAAAATAAATCTCAAATTGAAAAAATTCATGTATGTTTTTAGTATATTGCATTTAATAATTTGAATGCGAATTTTTATTATTGCATATCATAGACCCATGGGAATCAAATTAAAAAGAATACCGATTTACTCTTGAATCATCTGAATTGCATAAATGATCGGAAATGGGGAGAGGCTTCGTTGAATGCTACTACTACTACTAATAATAATAATAATAATAACAACAATAATAATATGATGCTAGCAGTGAATGAGGTAGTGGATTATTTGTTGTAATTGTATATTTTAATGTCATTTATTCTCAAAGTTAAATGATTTATTTACATGCAAATATGGAAATTTTATTTTCTTCACTTATTTTATGCATTTGCAAATCTTTTTAATTCCATTTTATATAAACTTTGGGTGCTCTTGGTTCACTGAGTTGTAATTACAATGCACTTATTCATAATCTATGCAAAATATCGGTCTACTTAATGTGCTAAAAGGTATTTTAAAAAAATTTCTTTGTTTTTGACTAGTAAAGTTCTGTTTGCGAAATATCGCGCATATATCATCGTTTATACAATATTTGGCGCCTATCGTTATTTGTAAATCATTAGAACATATTTGTTATGTAATTAATGCAATTAAAGGTAGTTTTGATCAGATTCTAACGAAAACATATTATGATATTAGTATAATTAATAGTTACTAAAATAGAAGAAAATTGTCATTTGTCGTGATATACGGTAAAATCCCGAGTATAAGCTGCAGCTAATACGTACAAAAAGGCAACATTTTTGAATTGCAGCTAATATGATGTGCATCTTATACAACTAAAAAACAATTCTAATTGAAGATAAGATTATTTATTTAAATTTTCAACATCACACTCCTCAAAACCATCACACTTTTCATTGTCAATAAAAGTGAAATTTTCTAGTAATTCTACAATGTTTGGATCAGACTCGTTCACATTCATTTCATTTTCTTCAATTTCAAGAACATCGTCGTCTTCACCGAATGCAACACGAAAACCATTCAAAATGGTGGAAAGGTTAACATCTTCCCAAGAGGAAACAATCCATTCGAAAATAGTATTCCAGTCAGCTGCTTTCATATTTCCGGACTTAGCATGTTTGATGTTTTCATAATCTTTAATGATCCAATCCTCCCACTTCTTGCGCAATTTCGACTTGAACGAACGGTTAACAGTAAGATCTAATGGCTGCACCTTTAATGTCAATCCGGCAGGTATGAAAGCTACTTTGGATTCCTTCTTAATTTTATTAAGTGTAGTATTGACAAGATGAGAGCGATGCATATCAAATAAAAGCAATGATGGATTGAAGTTCTCGTTCACGTTGAATTAGGATCCATTCGTGTAATTTCGTTTCCAATTCCGGATATCTAGCGTTACCACCACGCAAAGATCTTCGATTTGGATTCATTGCTTTGATAAAAGACTCTTGGGCGATCCATCGTCGAATAACAGTTTCATTAATATCATATATCGTCTTGCAACCTCCCGTATATTTCTTAACTGACGAGCTAATTCAATAATTTCTTTTTTCTTTGCTGAACTAAAAGATCTTCGTTGTTTCTTTTGTTTTTGTTTAGAATCGTTATCCATTTTAATCAAGGATTCAAAACAGGGCAATAAAAAATCTAAATAATATAAAAGATTAAAACAAAATATTTATTTTCACGGGGAAATTTGTTTTTTAACGATAGGTTGCTGATTTTAAAATCATGTGTTTTCAACGCAAATGTTGTAGCTAATACGTGCTGCGGTTTCTACGACTAAAAAATACATTTTTATAAAAATGTTATCTGCAGCTTATACTGTCAAATGCTATTTTTTGATTATTTTAATTGCAAAATAGGATATTTGAAATATTATAAATATGAGTTTCGAAGAAGATTTCTTTTCAGATGATAAATCAATGTTTTATATTTTATACAACTTTTCAGTGGAACCTTTTTTTATAAGTGGCAATTTTTAAAATCGATATTAAAAGTTGAAATATTTGTATATAAAAAAATGTTTATGTATTTATTAAATTTTAGTTGAATGATTCCCGTTTAACCAGTAAGTTCTAGTGTTAGTATATTTATTTCTAATTAGTTTTACTTAATCAAATTAAAATGGATTCATTTTCTTTTATTTTGATTCGTGTGAAGTTCACTTTACAATATGCATGAGAAATGAATTTTTTTAATTTATTTTGTTTTTAATATTGATGTGTCGTTTTATATTATTTTTAATTTAAACAAAATATTCACTTATTAGTTTTTGATATTTTACTTATTGCTAGTTTTTGGTTTATTCCAGCTATTTTGTTCATACAATCCAGCAATATATTGAGCTTTTTAAAATTTTATTGAAGATGTGCAAATTAATTTCTCTGTGTGATTTAGATCTTTTGCGTTTTTTAAATAGTCTATGTGGTGGTTCTTAACCAAGCATAGAATTTTCCATAATTTGGTCAATAGTCAATCGTATTTTAGCGCATATAGATTATAATTATATAAGATGGTTGGTGTTATTGTAGTTTATCATTACATATCAATAACACACAGGGCCGGCGCTAGAGTATTTGGCTACCTAGGCCAGTGGTATTCAACCTTTCACAACCTTCGGAACCCTTCCTGCTGATAATATTTTTCAAGGAACCCTATTTTTGGAGACCCTCCATGAAGTTAAAAAATGTTTGATTAAAAATTAAAATTCATTTATTAAAAATTAAAATACATTTATTAAATTAAAATTCATTTATAGTTCATTTTCTATTATAAAAAAATTCACTAGTGCCTGTTTGTCGTTACAAATATCATCGAAATTTGGAATTATTGATGTTATTTGCAATCGCATATCATTTTCTGCATCTAGTCTGTTTCGGTACTTGGTTTTTGTGGCAATATAAAGTGCAAAAGTTTTTTCACAAATATAAGTTGTGACAAACGGCATTAAATGTATAATTGCTCGTTTTGCTAGTTCAGGGTATTGCTTATAAATTTGAAGCCAACAATTTAAAATATCGCTGCCTGTAATCAATTTTGATTTCAATGATAAGTCACATGAAATGTCTATAAATTGATCAATTTCTTTCATGGGTATTTTGAATGTATCACAACACTCAATTAAAATTTCCTACCTGAAGAGGAAAATAATCCAAAATATATGTTAAAAATTTAATATGCATCAAAAACTAATCTAAGGATGCCATTTGAATATGGTTTTGTTTATTTTGAGGTATTTTATTGTTGATCATTGATTATTATAATGGACAATGAGTGATATAGAGTCATGGACCAATTATAGTTTTGTTACTATTGGTTATTTTCTCTCCTTTATAAATATATAAACGAACGAACTTTAAAATATGAGTATCTTTCACCTAATTCGTCTGCTGATAGATCCTGCAATAACATATAAAATTTCAATAACATGAAATTTATATTTTTCTTAATTTTCACTTGGAACCCTTAAAATATTGCGCGGAACCCAAAGGTTCCGCGGAACACAGGTTGAAGAACTCTGCCCTAGGCGAACTAAAAATGGCGGCGCCTCTAGTTAAGAAACAAACTCAATAATGTCTCAATAAATAAAACAAGTAAATGTAAATAAAATAACTGGATTTCATTTATTTATTCAACCAAAATATATAAAAAAAGAACTATTTAAAATTTAATTTTTCGTGCTTTGAGTTTAGCAAAATCTTCAAGCAGCAACTTCGTGTCTATATATCCCGCGATTTCGTGTCCAATCGACACGAATAAATTTATTTTTGAAATAACCTCGATAGATGAAAATATTTTCAAAAACCTATATGTAAAACTTCACGAATAATTATGGCAATTACGTAATTGTTTAAAATGTTTCAAAAGTTGTTTAATAATAATTGGTTACTTTCTAGTATTCCGGATATGTGTAAGGATTCTTCTCTGAAAGTAATGGCTTTTTTCTTTTTATTTGTTAGAGTTTCATATCAATTAAGAGTGACAATTAATATGAAAAAGATTGTGCTTTATATGCTATTTGTTTTTAGTTTGGCTGTCAGTAATTTGAATCAAATAATTTGTTATTATGATTATGCGGCGCGTTATTTTAGCTTCTTTTTTTTAGAAAATAACTTGTCAGGCTGAGATCCTTGCTAAACAAAAAGAGCTTGATGATTTGAAAATTCAGTTGAACTTATTTAAAATCGAGCAGATAAAGCAAAATCCACATTTATATGATGAAGATAATAAAACAAATGCTTTATAATTTTATATGCAATGTTTTATATTTGTATATATATATATTCATTTATACCTGTTTTTAGCAATGTTCTATTAAAAATGACTCGTTGCATATGAAAATTCGGTAGATTCTTTCTTTGAGTTGTGTTGTTTAAATTTTTCATTTATGGGAATGATTTTTTTCGTTTTGTTTTCAGGTAATAATCTTGATATTTTTATACGTAATTGATATAGCTGTATCAAGTGATGTTCAGTTTCGCTATTTGTAACATTATTTTTTTAACTAATCTGAGAATTATAATAATAATAATAATAATCTATTTAGTCATTTGACAATGAAGTTGAATTTGTTTTCTACAATGATGATTATTTCTGATGATAATTTTGCATGAAGTTGACATTTTTGCACTATTTCAATGTACAGGTTTAATGATTGCTATCAATATATTACAAGCTTTTGTCTCGAATATATAACTTCGTCTTTATAGAAGTTTTGTTTTTGATCTCGAATTTGTTTGTTCAAAATTCAGTTGAATTAATTCTGTGACCGTCTCACATTAAAATGCGTTTAAATTAAAATTATGAAATGAAAAAATTAAGATGTATATTAAATCAAACACTTTTATGCACCAATAAATAATTGCAAAAACTGAAATTGAGAAACGATTTAATTTATCTTTTTTTTTCTTAAGATTTATTAACGATGAAGGGACATTGAAGGGGTATAAGATTGGTGGACTTAGGCCATTTCGGACTTCTAAGGACTCCTAATGAAATTGGTTTCGTGGTTGATTAAACATATTATTTTTTAAAAATTGATTTGTGTTATCAACCACGAAACCAATTTCATTAAGAGTCCTTAGAACAAGGGTGGGCAACCTTTTTTGAGCAGGGGGCTGTATGAAAATTAAAATAGTTTGAAGGGCCGCATGCTATTTTGTTTCAATAATCAAGAATTCTAAGCCGGATCAGACAATAAAATCAACACATTTTGAGCAAATTAAAAACCTATAATGATATAACATACTGAATAGTTACTAGTGAATAACTCGTTACTAGTAGCTAGGTATGACTATAGCTGCTAAACTGTAAAGTTTTAGCAGACACGTTACATTTGCCAACAACGAAAACAGTAAAAGATACTAGTGTTAATTTAACATTTTAAAAACCGTTATAACGATTGCGGCGATAATAATAATAATATAATAATACAAAAATTTGTAACGATATCGAAAATAAACCTTTGCCCTGGGGATCACAACTAGTACAAGAAAACATCCAACAAGAACAAAAACAGAGCAAAAGTTATTTCTGAATGAAATGTAGGAAAATAATATTTCTTTGCATTTTTTTTTATTTGTTTACGCAATTTTAAAAAATATGTGAAAAGTCTAAAGGGCCGCAAAAAACGTCGCCGCGGGCCGTAGGTTGCCCACCCCTGCCTTAGAAATTTGACTTTATACTAACTGAATTTCTTAATTAAATATTTTAGCTTGTGCTGCAAGCTTCAATTGTAATAAAACTAAAATGAGATTTTTCAACTTTGAAATAGTCCTCTGCAATCTGTTTTTTCAAGTTTTAAGGTAAATAATCGTTTTTTCAGCATTGAGTTCAAATATATGGATAAAGAAATCTTCGAACATAACATAACACCTAGGCATTATATTCGGGAAAGTTTTTTCTTTGTTTGCTGCCACAAGATAATTCCAATTTTGATTTTGTTTTCTACTTTACAAACTCCGTCATTTTCATTTCTTTTTGGTATCTCTGACAACTTGTCGGCCCTTTTAATTTTCCCGATTATCAATAATCCGTTTGTTATCTCGGGCAAGATCTTAATATAAGGAAATTTTATTCCCAATTTTTTGTTTTTATTTTCCTCTTTCATTTGCACTTATTAATTAAGAACGACCTTGTCGTATTTCTTTGTTTAATATTATTGATTTGTTATTTCTCTTCTAAATTTTCATTTCTTATCCTCAATTTTTTATTTTAGAGTTCCAGAACGACGCACTCTTATTTACACATTTTCCCTGATTATTTTATGTAATATTTAATTGTTTAGGTATCCTTAACAGTATTTAATTAGTCATAAATATTGTTGGGTTGTTATTTACAATTCGGTCAACCTCTGGACTAAAAACTTGAGAATAGAATATTGTGAAGAAAGAAATTTTTTAAAGCAGGGAATCAGGGAAATAAAAATAAATTCGTTAAGAGATTAAGTTTGAGCGAATCAAGCCATTAAAGGTGATTCTTGTGAAAAAGAGCACGAAGCCAAACGCTCGCAGTGAGACTCATCAATTAATCATAATGCATTTGAAAAAGGAAGAATATAAAGACTAATGAGCAGGAAGGAAGTAAAAAGATTGTCCAGAATAATAACGCAAAAAAAATTTGAGCATTGATGAGAAATAAGAAGAACTAGATAAACAGAAATTACAATCTTAGTAGTCAATCAATGAAGATATCATTAGGTCAAGTACTGCATGATAGAAATCAACGATAAGTACGTATGTTGGCATAAAGTAAATTCCTAATTAGAAATCAAATCTAAAAATATTAATTATTACTTTAAAAAGAAAAGATCCTTTTGATATTATTTTTTTTGAAAAAGTTTATAGAATCTTATTCAGGCGCCAAACGATCACGGGTAAACGTTTAGATTTTCAGGTTATACAGGAGCAATTAACGATTACAAATTCATGTCGATGGGGTCATTATTAATTCCGACCCTACAAAATTTTAATGAATTATTATTTCACAGTTGTGTTATTTAACATTTGATATTTTTATTATTATTGTTGAGCCAGGACTGGATTTTGTTTAAATGAATTGGAAATAGCACGCAAATATAGCAATGCAGATTTAAAATCAGACCCATAACATCAAATAAACAACCTTAAAATATGAGAAAAATGCAATTAGATATAAAATCAAAAACATAAAAATAAATCAAAATAATAACAAATTTGCACCAAGATCAGCATGAAATTAACATAATGGTGGGTTTCTGGGTGTTGACTTCTTGAAACTATATGGTTGTTACCCAGACAACCGCATACAAATATCTTTCACTTACCACTCGGCACCCGTTGCTAAGCAACGTTGGAACTGTGTTTGAGTGGGTTGATCGTCCGCAAAAAGTGAGCGTTATTGCTACTGCTATAATTTACCGAACGATCCATGGGTCCAACGAGCTGCCGATAGAAAGTCTGTGCTCGATTTCGATTTTAAGGTCCCATTATTCACCTATCTCCTTCAAATGTTAACCTATACTCTCAAATCATTTATCGTTATGCCCATTCGCTTAGTCCTTCTTATCGTTGTCCGTATTGTTGATTATTCTATGGCCTGTACACCCTTTGTTATGTTAAATATTTACACAGTATCTTTCTTACCCTTATCCCTATTATAACTACGATGTTCTCCATTATTATTACTATCATCATCACTGTTACTACAACATGTATTACCTCTATCAATGGTTACTACTATTACACACATTATTACTCTTAAATACAATCACCAATATATCCATAATTATTACTACTATTATCACTATCACCATTATTACCATCATAATCATCATCATCATTATTATTATTATTATTATTATCATTATTATTATTATTATTATTATTATTATTATTATTATTATTATTTATTATTATTATTATTATTATTATTATTATTATTATTATTATTATTATTATTATTATTATTTATTATTATTATTATTATTATTATTATTATTATTATTATTATTATTATTATTATTATTATTATTATTATTATTATTATTATTATTATTATTATTATTATTTATTATTATTATTATTATCATTATTATTATTATTATTATTATTATTATTATTATTATTATTATTATTATTATTATTATTATTATTATTATTATTATTATTATTATTATTATTATTATTATTATTATTATTATTATTATTATTGTTATTTTATAATTATCATTATCCTTACTATCATCATTGTTATTATCAAATTTTTAGTAGGGATCCTTCCTTATTCCTCAGCTTTGTGAAAATACTTTGCTTATATAAAAATTTAATCGTAATCCATCCTTATTTTACAGTTTTCGACAAAGTATTTTCCTTGAGTCGGAAAATTTTAGCAGCGTACCGCCCTTATTTTACAGTTTAATAAGGATATTCTACTAACAATTGAACAACATTCCACTTTTATTTTACTATTTTCGATAAGTATTTTAATGGATTCGGAAAATTTGAGCAGCGTTCCGCCCTTATTTTATGGTCTTATCCGGATATTCTATCAAATATTGAGCCGAATTCTACTTTTACTTTGCTAACTTTGATAAGTATTTTATTTGATTCGGAAAATTTGGGCAGCGTTCCGCCCTTATTTTACTGTTTTATGATAAAAGTTTCAATTATTTCCGTATTTTCCGTCTCAATTCAGCATAATTTATTTAATTCTTACATATCATTTAAAACATTATTTTTCATGATTTTAGTCGTTCGGATTAATCTTTTTCCGATGGCTATTCATTTTAACTGTTGCAACGATTTCGCAATTTTTCCCGCTACCCATTCACTCTCTTTGTCCTTATGATCTATTTATGTTCTTGATGCATTTTGTATTTATTTTATTTTACTTTTATGTTTTTGATTTTATATTTATTTATATTCTCTCAGATTTTAAAGTGTTTAGTTGGTGTTGTATATTGTATTTTAAGTTATCTTGGTGCTGGATTTTTGTGCTGTATTACTGGTGCATTTAAACAATTCTCAAGGCTATTTGTGTGCTGACCCAACAATAAAAATAACATGATAACATAAAGATTTGACCAAAAAATGAACAATTCATAAGTGTTAGCAAATAACGAATAAAATGGAATATTTTGAATAAGAAATATCATATTAAAAAATTAAATAAAATAAATTGTTCATTTAATATAGAAATTGACAAAATAAGAATTAGATATTACAATTAAAATCAAGGTCAAATTTTGTTTAAATGCATCAAAAAGAACACGCAAGGTTAGGGTCACAAAACAGGTATATATACCAATTCATTTTGGCAGAATTTTAATGCACTTAGTGTGCAAAGTCTTTTTTTCTCGCAAAAAACTAAATTGTTATTTGTCAGAAAACCTGAGAACCACTACTCAGTCGAAACCAACAATTAGAAGATCAACTATCGGTGATAATTTCTTCATAATACGAACTCAAGCATTCTTCTAAGTAAGCACTACTTGAGCGGATGTATTGGAAATAATTGTTGCGTATTTTAACAAATGCCAGAAGAGAAATGTTATGTACTGATTATGTAATGACTCAAAATACATGCTTCAATGAAAAGTGTTATATTTGTCGAAAATTTTCCGGCCCACAGCCTCACACTCTGCAAGTTATTAAAATACGACATAACTACCAAGCTGTGTAAGTGCGGTTCCTCCGCTATAGGTTGTGCCCGTGAGAGTCCAGTAGTGCGTAACGATGGGCTCGAATGTCAAATCATTTTGTCTATAGGGGCAGTGTGAAGATCGGGAACTAGTCTTTTGGCTGGCTCCCTTTTACCTATCTCCTGAAAATCCGACCTAAAATCTATACCACATATCGGCTAAAATTCTCACGTCGAGTAGTCCAGTGGGCTCTCTTAAAATCTTAATGTTAACACATATTCCTTAATATCAAATTCAAGGGAACGGGAAGTGAAAACTTGTAGTCGGTGCAACTGATTTAAATAAACCCGTAAACTTATGAATATCATACTATACTAAGATCAAACTACCTAAAATGGAAATAAGAAGATGTATATCCGATTTACCCTAAGCTCAATAACAGTATAATTTTATTAGAACGATAGTCAACCATAGTAAAATATTTATAGTAGAGCTATATTAGTGATAATATCATAAATTCCCGACATAGGTAGTAACCATGAATCAACCATATTAGATACCAATATAATAATACACCTTAAGTAAGAGGATATCGACGAGTGATCCAGTAAAGATGATACGGATAATAGAACACTAATAACGAGGTAGGTCTAATATTCTTCTCGAGATCAAAATTATAAAAATAAAATATCCGAGTCAATTTGAATTAGAATAACCTGTCATTTATAATAAAAAATTTAGTAGCCTCTTCACATGAATAAAATCATAAATAATTTCATAATAAGATTAAATATGAACAAATAAATAACAATCACAATAAAAAAAGCACCCCTAGTGATTAAAAGAATGGAAATTGACTAAGTACACTATTCCACTAAATCAAAGTCAGCCTCTGTCGAAGGAACTATACTACAAAATTCCTTGATCTATCCTATCCAGAATTGGCCCACTCGTCGAGAATCCGTATTGCAATTATGCCAGGAAGTTCAGCAAATCAAATCTACCTGGGTCAAACCTGCGAAAATGAAGAAGATCTACCAACGTCTCACCATGGCCCAACAGGGATGGAAAGATGAGAAAATACTAAATCAGGCCCAACAAACCCAAATTTGGGGGTTAGAGGTCGCGCTCTCAGTGTGTCAAGAAGGGAGTGCGGTGAGGTACTCCTTGGTGTTCGCTCCGGTACAGTTAGCATATAGAGATCAGAACCAGCCGAACAACTCAAATAAGCGATCTCAGCCTCATTCAAAGCCGGGTAGAGCCGAAAGAAAACCACGGTGTATCCAATGCGCGGATAGCTAAAAATGACATATTATGTTTTGACATTAAACAGTGTGTAATAATATCATAATAAATAATTGATTTGAATTTCATAACCAATGGTTTCACGTCCAGCGTTGCCTAGCAACCGGTAACCATTGGCGGGCGCAAAAGCTTGTATGTAAAGTGGTCAAGGCCAGAAACCATTAACCCCACATTATTATTATATTCTGATCAATTTTTATGAATTCTGCCATCATGGAAAAGAACTGTAGGAACAAACAACGACAAAGCGGAAGAAGTCTCATAAAAACCCTCAACAGTTAAAAGAAAAATAAATAGAAGAAAACTTAAATATAAAATAAAATGTCTACTTTGTTCATTAAAAACTTTCATGTTTAATTAATTTTTTTAATTTAATGATTAAAAGTTATTTATTAACTACCTAAAATATACCCAAAAGTCATCGAGGAAATATTTTGGATTCAAAAAGTATATCATTAAAATAATAGTATAAGTGGAAATAGTTTAGGATTTCCAAAAATTTGCATTCAATGGAATAAAATTGACATGTTTTTAACAAAAAAATTTTTTTGAAAGATCATTTTACTTACTCAAAAACATAAAAGTAAAATTAAAATAATAACAAAACGCATCAAAATCAGCACGAAATAAACATAAAAACAACAAAATAACATAAAGATTTGACCGAAAATTGACAATTTATTTAAAAAGCAAGAGTTAATGAAAAGTGCAAGTAAAATTAAATGATTTTAGTTGGAAATAATTCAATTAAAAAATTAAAGAAATGAATTGTCAAACTAAACCAAAAAAATAATAATAAATAGAGTCAGATTATACAAATAATTTTAAGGTCAAATTTTTTTTTATATCAGTAAATTTAACACGCAAGGTTAGGGTCACAGAACAGGTATATATACCAATTCATTTTCACTGAATTTTAATGAAAAGTCTATGCGAACATTTTGTGAGCAAACTCAAGTTTTCTAACGGACAATCTCAATTATCCAGAAATTTTTTCATACTGCGTTTCAAGCAATCTCAAGTAAGCTCTATTTGAACGCATGTATGGGGAGATGTTATTATGAATGCTGATGGGCAACTATGCTGAAACAATGTTTATGAAATATATGATTTGATGAAATGCATTATATTATGTTGAAATTTTTCCGGCCCACAGCCGAAACATCACCGCAAGTCAGTAAAATCTATATACCTATCGAGATGTGTAAGTGCGGTCCATCCGCCAATATCTCGTGTCCGTGAAGGTTCCGGCGTGCATAACGCAGGAACCCAAACATCAATACATGCCGCTTATAGGGGAAGATGGAAGATGGAGGCGTAGTCTTTTGGCTGCCACTTTGTCATTCAGTTCCCGAAAATTCGACCTAAAATCACGTTACTCATCGGCTCAAAATCATCTACACTGAGTAGTCCAGTTGGCACTCGTAATATCATAATACCAACATATCTAACCCTAAGATCAAATAAGGGAGGTGAGTGTGGGAAAAGAGCAGAGAATCGTTGCTACGTCGAAAATCAATCATAAAATTGAATAACCGCAAATAAAACTCCAAATTAAAAGCCTTAAAATCGATAATGCTAACGTTAAAAATCAATCATAAAATTGAATAATCAAAAATAAAGCTCAAATTAAAAGTATTAATATCGGTAACGTTAACGGGGAAAATGAATCTTAAAAAAAAAATAATAAAAATAAATAATACTCTGAATTAAAGACCTTCATAACGATAGTGATAATATAAAATGAATAGTCTGGCATAACGACTGGAATTATCAGCCGTGGTAAGGTAAAGACATTCAACGAAAATAAAATTAAAGTAAATGAATCACTACAACCCCAAATAACGGTAAATAAAACTTAAATAAAGGTATTGTTTAATGATCTCAATAAGTGGTGTGAGGGTCTTGTATTTAATTAAATAACCAAAACTTTGGCGTACATGTTACTAATGTGCGAATCCGACCAGAGAGATGGTTGAATGAAAATATGGAAATAATGTAATCTAAAAATATTAGCAGGGGAATCGAACCGAGTAACATTCGGTAGTATAATTAATCTAAGGCGAAATAAAAGTAATAATGCAAAACTTTAATAGTGGTACCAATAATGAAAGATAGGGTAAGTTAGAAGGGCACCGTACAATGCCAATAATAGCAACGTGAGTGAGATCTCATCAATTCAGTCGCCCATTATTAGACATGGTAATAGAAAAACCCTTGTATCATACCTATTTACAGATCATTATACGTTAATTAATATTAGAATAGAGAACATAAATTTTCCTGGTACGTAATTGTTAAAATGAATCTAAACATCAGACACAAATATAGATCACTGCATTTTTGCTAATAATTGAGTTAAGAAATAGGGAGTAGCATTGTTACATAATATCAGTTAAATTCTGGCCGACTAAACATCATACATTCAACCCAAGCGATAGAGTTTCTCTTTCCATAAATTTGTGAGAAGGCCTGAACTTGCTGCGTATCACCTAGAATTGATCACTGAGAACCTTTGAGAAGATCGAGTGTGTTGACGTTCTAGCAACTCGATTGAGAGTAGAATTGCAGAGGACCGCGACATCCCATGAACTTAGACATAATGGACTGAGGGCGCAGGAAGAAAATACTTACGAGAATTCTCAACGGGTAAAATAACGATCGAAAAGTCAAAATGTATTAATTAAATGAAAATTCCCAGTAAGATTAAATAAACATAGAGTCACCGATCACGAGACTAGATATTGATCGACGTCTCACCACGTCAGCAATTAATGAGAAAAAATTCACAAGAATGGGTGCATAAAATAACACATTTTCTAATAAAACATTAAGTGGTGAGAAAATCTAAATGTCACGTACACGAGAAGTAAGAAATTTTATCGATTAATATCGGTAATTTGATATGCTGATATGGTAATATATATATTCGTGCACAAGTAGAATAAGTCAGTCAATTGCAAGAAAATTTAACACAAAGAAAAAAAATGAATGCGCCAACAAACAGTATCACTATGACCCCAATTATAAAGGAGAATAACAACATCCATCGACGAGGCGAAGCCAGGAGGGAGGTACAAGCAAGGAGAAAAGAGGACGAACGCGAAGGTACAATTTAATTTGATAATATATCTGTTTTTTAATTACTTATTCCTGCGAATTATGTACAATTCCCGATTTGACGAACAATGTTTCTAAAATATCTCCAAGAAACAAGCACCAAAGAGCAAAAATTGAAGGAAAGATCAAACTCTCAAAAGAACTTCAACCATGTCGAATAAAATATTAAATGAAAAGAATGATTTTGTTTTGTCTCATACTATACTATATATCAATCCTTTACTTGCAAACAAAACCCAGTCTAGAATCTATAAATTATCTGACAAAAGATGGAATCACCTCACAAATTTGTAATAATTCCAAAATCTTCTATGCATAACCACCAGACCAAGAATCAAAGAATCCTCTACATACAGATCTAAGCTCAACATATCCTATAATATTTGCTGGAACTATAGTTGTATTAAGTCTCGGGACGACCCTTATCAAGAACACGAAATTAATCGCGACCATCTTCCTATTGTAAGTTGTCACGAATTCTGGAGATAAATAAATTAAATGAGGTCTAATGACGAGATCGACCCAAAGCTTTAACACATAATCCGCGTATAACTCCGCCATTCGTTACTTCTAGATAGAGATATTCTAATAGCCAAGTCGAATGACCTTAGAAAAAACATTAACCACCAGAACGCCTTGGCTAGACACCGCTAATCAGAGGTAGGAAAAATTCAAGTATCACGATATTTTTTCCCCCAACACAATCGAGAAACTTACTAAAATTCGCATGAAAGCCACCACAAATTTATTAATTTCAAACCATGTGTATGATCCGGTCTATTATAATTAACTATTGTAGACGAATCTTGGATCGATGCGTCCCGAATTACACTGCATTTCCCAGCACGAACGGCTGCCAGATGCCGACAAGCTATGTGGGACGAGGGATTTTCGATTTCCCCCGTGAGGGAATTCAGAGAGGGTCATCTCAACGATCGCGAGGAAGTAGATCTACCGTATGCGGCCATCAAGAGGGAGCAAGGCCGCAATCCAGCCCGCGGAGCCAGACAACGTGCGGAATTCACTCTGGCTCGCTTCGAAATTCATCAGCAACAAACGAACTGGCAGGTGACCATGGCTAGAAGGCATCTAGCCAGGATAAACTCGGAAGAATTCCCAGCACCGATGGATACGCTCCATCTTACGGAGTGCCCTATGAATTGGACGATCCCACCCTGGCAGAACCTACAATACTCATGGATGTAGTGATACCTAGAAGATTGCTACCCAGAAATATGCAGGAATCTGACAGCAGTCCCGCGAGACGGCAAGAGCATTCATATGCTCGGGATCGGTCCAGACCCAATTCAGGCCCATATCGCAGAAATCAAACTAGAAGATAAGAAGCTTGTATCTTAAAATAAATTTTAAATTCGAAAATCTTAGTTCTTTGATTATTAAATATATTTATATAATTCTTAATTCTCGAAAATGGACTAAAAATGATGAATTACGGCAGTTTAGATAGCACATTTAGTTAGAGACCTAGTAGATTTTTGAGTAACCCACCCCATACCAATATTAATATACCGATATAGTTATAATTAATGAGAATTTCATAATCAAAGCTGCGAAATTGATGACGAATAATTTCATTGTAGATACGGATTCGCTCAAGACTCTAAGCAAAGAGTTATTAAAATCACGCAGGGAGAATTCGGAGCTTAACCGAGAGTTGCTTCAGATGACACGTGAGATTCAGATGATCCGTGCGTCGTGGGTGGAACCCACAAAAGTAAAATCTATCTACCAACGATTTACCGCCGCACAGCGTGGATTGGCGGAGGAAAGATAACTAGGACAAACTCAGAAAACACAAATACGCAGTTTGGAAGTGGCACTATCGGCTTGCCAGGAGGGCAACGCCGTAACGTATCCATTAGTGTACGCGCCAGCCCAACTAGCGTACAGAGAGGCGTCTAGCACGACCAAACCAGCATCAGCGAAGCGCTCCCAGCGACGCCCAGAGAAGGCGGAACGTGCGAAACGCCGTGCGCGGCAATTCGGAGACAAAAATTGAGTTTGACTGGCTTAACCATTTATTGGTGTGCTGATAAATAAATCATTCTCGCTATTTCTTTCGTTTCGTTTGTTTAGTTTTGTTAATTAATTGATCTGGCAAATAAATCTGTTCAATTAAAATTATGTAAGTGGGGTTCGTGCAATAATTGATTCTGGAAAGTATCGAGTATATACAGAAGGGGCTGAGATAGGAAATCGTGCATAGACCTTCCATCGGTAGCGCGTTGGACCCACCATAATTCCGGGCCTTAGCAGTTCTCCAGTAGAGCTCACCTTTGGCGGTCTCATAACCAGTGGTTACAGTTCCAACGTTGCTAGCAACGGGTATCCATTGAAGGGAGGAAAGCATTGTATGTTGTGGGGGTCAAGGTTAAAAACCACTAACCCCACATTTACTAATAAGACCGAAATTGATAACCTGTTTGAACCTTGTCATAATTGTAAATATGTATACGCTCCGAGTACTAGGGAAAGAACTGGCCAAGTCCCGACGAGATAACGCGGATTTACACTCCCAACTACTACAAATGAGTCGGGAAATTCAAAAAATCAAGGCAACGTGGATTTTGGCACTTTATTCTAATGCGATAAATATTTTTCCTTATTATAACTTTTTGAATTATTTAAACAGTAATATTTTGTCTAAGCTTAACATTATTATAAAAATGTCAGTTTTTTTAGAACAATCATCATATTCTTTGATTTGAAAAGAATGTTTAACGGTTTAATATTTTGCGATACTTTTTTTAATTTAAGAAGCAAATAGTAAAAAAAATTAATTAAACTAATTAACTATTAAATGTATTAAAAATTTGGTAAAAAAAATAATGTTAGCTATTAATTTTCTGTTGAAAATTTCTTTTTGAAACTATTGTTTAAATATTAAATCCAATCAATCTTTGTTCTAATTATTTCGATCAGCTTCTCGTATTTTCTATACGGTAATCAAAGTAAATTTGCATTATTTTTATTTTTCATTTTTATACTAAATTATAACAGTCATGGCTAAATGGGGTGAAGGTGATCCAAGATGGATTGTTGAAGAACGTGAAGACGCTAAGAATGTCAATAATTGGCACTGGGCTGAAAAGAATGCAACCCAATGGTCCAAAGATATGATAAAAAAGCTATTAAATGGACTTATTGTTGAAAATGATGAATGTAATTTAATTTTTATATATATATATATATATATATATTTAAATGGCTTTAGATTTCTTTGAGATCATTGAATTATCAAAAATAGAGGGTGAAGCTATTGCCAATAATCGAAAAGCTAAAGTTATTGTGTTTTATGAATGGGTTATTGAAGCAGAATGGAAAGGGAGTTTAAAACAAAGTGATAATAAAACAGAGTTCAAAGGCAAATTTGACATACCTAATTTAAGTGAGGAATATGATGCTTCTGAAATCAGTGTAAATGTTACTGTTGAAAGCAATTCTGATGAAGCAAATAGGTTAAAAGATTATGTAAGAACAGAATGTAGTAAAGTCATAAAGGAAAAGTTAGGAAAGTATATCACTGATTTGAAAACGGGTAATGTATATAACTGATTAGTCATATTGTAAATAATAATTTTTGAATTTAGAATATTCAAAGGATCTCATTTTACCAACCAAAAGAGTTAACACTGACACCCACGCAACTGGTGTAAATACTTATAAACAAACAATGAATGAAATCGTTGTCAGCAAGAATTGCAAAGATTCGTCGGTTAAATTTCTAGCATTAGAGTTGGAAGAAGAATTTTTTTGCACCCCTTATGATCTGTTTCAAGTATTTATGAATACTGATGTAAGTCATTTAAATTCGTATGAAAAATTCATTACGTAATTATCAGTTTGTGAATGCATTTAGTAGGTCGCCGTCAAAAGTAAATGGCTTTGTTGGTGGAGAATTCATAATGTTTGGAGAAACTGTTTCTGGAATATTTGAAGAATTGGTGAGTTATTTCTGATATTATTGTCAATTCTAATTGATTTTAGGAATGCCCTAACTTTATTAAACTGAAGTGGAGACATAAATCATGGGCTGTAAACCACTTCAGTACTGTTGAAATGCACTTTAAGGCCACTGATGCTGGAACAGTTTTAAATTTAAGTCAAAAGAATATTCCCGATAATGATTTTACAAGCACAAAAGAAGGCTGGCAACGTCATTATTTCAATGCTATAAAAATGACATTTGGCTATGGCGGGAAAATGTTTTGAAATTTATTTAATATAAAGTTATAAATATTGTTTTATTGGTTCGCCGAAATTTTGAATCAATTTGAACAATTTGTGTATCATTTCGCATTGTGTAATAGATTGATGAGGTAATCAAATTTTTGCTATTATGCAAGCGAATTTCAGTTGTATCAGAAATATTTATTTGCTTTGTCTTAGGATTTTTTGCAAGATATTAATTCAGGTGCTACCGGAAAGGTCAGCGTTTGTAAGCATTTATAAGTAAATCTGATGTTTAATTTAACGGTATCAATATCGATTATTATTATATTGCTTTCTATTTGCTACTTTTTAACAATTCTATAAAATTACCTGCAAAAAATTTTTTTCAAATGCAGTTAGGTACGAATTTAATTCGTTTCGCGATCATCGTATCTCAAAGCAATTTTTACCATTTAAAATAATGTAATATATACTAATGCGTTCTAACGAAATGAAACTAACCCAAAACACAGTTAAATTACATATAATATACACAATTTGTAGATAAATAAACGAGTAATAACACATAATATTTATTAATCATTACTTTAACGTCATGCTTTTTTGGCCTAACTTTTCTGACTTTCAGTGCGTGAGACCTTCACAAGGTAACGATCAAGAGAGGTCTGTTTCTGCCTCCTTTTTAAAATGTTATGAAAGAATGTGAGACACCTATCATAAAATAAGGCACTCACTCTCCTTGTAGACAATTTCTCTGGGTGTCTTTTTTCCACAAAATCAGACACTTCCTGCCACTTGCCAAGGATATTACTAATTTCACGTGAAGTAAGTTCCTCCTCCGGCTCGACCCCCTCCTCACTGCTGAGTTCCATCATTACCTCCGAGTGAGAAACCTTCTGTAACTCTTTCAACTCCGTCGTGAGTTTTTCAGCATGCTCCTCTAAGATCGGCCAATATGGGCTTTCAGCTTCGTTAGGGTGCGGGTCTTTGAACCTTGGCAGCGATGCCTGGACCGATACAATAGGGGTTTTGATTCTCGAAGTGGGTCAATGAACTTCTCCATATCCCAGTGCCTTTGGAACCTTCGGAGACGGGAGCGTGGGTGGAGACGTAAACAGCTGGCTGAGTCCGAGCTAAAGAACGGGACGTTCAAGAGGGTTTTTCCTGGTTGGTTAGAATGCAGGTCATCGAACCTCACCACAAAGTAGTAGTAAACCTTTATTAGTTGTCATGGCAGCCATACAGAGGACTCTGGTGTCAACAACCAAACAGAGCGAGATAGCGAGTAGAAGCAGCAGGAGGAAAGCTGAGCGAACGTTCTGCCATCAAGGGATCACCTATGCGATTATCGCACATCGGAAATTCGTATCTCAAATTTTTAGTTGTATGTCGAGGTATAAATTTTAGAATATTTCATGTTGTATCTCAAAACATTCGTATGTCAGGACATTGTATCTCAAGGTACCACTGTATTTAAAAAAAATTTAAACCTACGCTGCCCAGCTTAGGGACAATCTTTAACTCTTAACATATAACTACGTTTATGTTTTTGCTTTATCTCATAATATTGTCCTACATATCTGCTTAGTCTGTTTCTGTGCATCTTTTGACAATGAAGATTTCTTCACAGCTTGTGCATCTTATGTATTTCTTCTTTTCTATATTCAACTCAATATCTAGACTACTTAGGTAATTCCTCTGAGTTTGAAAATGGTTTACAAAAAAAAAAAATAACAAGCAATTTTATTTTTTTAATATATTTTCTATTTTAATCATTGCATATGAACAATATACTTTTTCTTTTCTATTTTTTTACAGTTATTCAACTCGAACAAACAAAATAATATATAAATAAATTTTACATGTTTTTTGTGTTTGTGCTGTGTTTTACAACAACAATAATAAACGTTCATTTGTTGGTGTAAATATTGATTTTTACTTTTGTTATTTTGGATTTTTTTGTTTTGTTTTTCTGGCAGTTTATGCATGAGTTGACGAATTCTTTGACATATTTTCTCAGGCTTGGCCATACCACTTTCGTATACATGAGTCATAAGTAGCTTTTGATCAAGGGTGGTGTATGTTGTGGAAAAGTTTTATAAACCTTCTCAGTATTCTTCTGGCACTATTACTCTGTTGTTATTTTCATTTGAAATGTCGTAGAAAATACCGTCGATATCGTTAATGCTTAGGGAAGTTTGTTATTGTAGTTTCTTGTTTGTTTTTAAGATTTCTTGGTTCAGGATCGGAATCATGCTGATGGTATTTATTTCTATTTAAATTCTCAGTAGGGTATCTGCGCAAATGTTTGGTGAACCCCCTATATATTTTATTTCACAGTTGTAATTTAATTGTCAAATCCAGTGGTTCTCAAAGTAGTGGTCCGCGAACCATAACTTACCGGTCCGCAACGTGAGTTGAATAGAAGGAAAATAATGCCAGAATATTGTTAAACTGTTTACCCCTCATAAAATAAATCATATGAAATATTACAACAAAACTATAAACGCAAAATTACAGAATGTGCATTTCTCTCTCTGGATTCTTTGGAACATGAATGAATTGTCCTATATTAATTTAGTGGTTGACTTTTATATTTTTCTAGTTAAACTTTATGAAAAGTATATTATGTTTATACAACTATGGATTTTTCTCTATTTTTGTATTCTCTATAATTCTTTTAAATGAAAATTATTTATATATTGTCTATTTTCTGTGATTTATCAGAAATGCTGTAGTTTTGTATAATTTTAAGATTACTTTTCTGTTGTACTTCTTTATTATAATATTATTATATGTTTTTTGCAATATTTATTGTTATTCCTTTATGCACATTTTTTGTGTAAATATATTGTTTATTTTACAACTGAAATATATGTATTTAATAGTACATTAAATATTTTTTGTATTCCTGCCAAATATAACCAACAATTATTATTAGTAATCCGCGGTAAAAATTTAAATTGTTTACTGGTTCGCGGTACGTTTTTGGTTGAGAAACACTGGTCAAATCTACCTTGGTGATGGTAATTTCATATTTATTGCTTTAACAAGTAGTTTGGGATCTGTCAATATTTTGAATTATTTCCATTCTAGCAATTATTGAAAATGTCTCACTGTATCATGTACTTCTAATAGTTTTTTATCGAATGTTGAATATCTTGTTTGATGTATGTTCAGTTTTTTTCAAAAAAATGCAATAGGTCTTTTTTCGAATTTTTTTTCTTGGTAAATTGTTTCTCCCATTGCTATTCCTGAACAGTCTGTATTTAATGTGTAATTTAGTTTTGAGTTCAGGTAATTTAGAAGACTCATCCAGGATTGCATGCGCACTTATTTGATAAAATCATGGAGTAAGCTGTTTATTCAATAAGATTTTTGCAATTAAATTTTCCTTTAGGTTAAAATAAACCTAACGGACTGTTAAATTAACTAAAAAAATTGGCCTGAAATCATCTGGCTCTCTTGGGGAGGGTTACTTACAAAAGTTTTAAAACTTATTCATTGCCAAAAGAACTTTAAAAATTTGGTTTAAAATTTTTCATTGGCCGTACTTAAATTTCTGATGAACTGTTGTAGCCCAGACTCATGTTCTGTCATATGAATGTCTAACCATGACCATACGTCACCTCAAACTGGAGTTCAGGGGTATTAAGCAAAAAGAAAGGAAATTTTAGAATTTATGATAAAACTTTGTTGATTAATTATAAATTTTCTTAATTTTATATCCAATTATATTATTCTCTGAATTAACTTTTCGATTAAGTAAAAATTTATTTTCATGCCTCCCAAAAGGTAGAAATGCTGACTACTCTCAAGATTTCAATAATAACATGTCTAAAAAATTATAAATATTCACCCATTTGAAATAATTTTTTGTTTTTAAAAAAAATCGTACTTTAATATCACCAGTTTCTAAATTGTTTAATTTTATCAAACCGGAGATTTATTTATATGAAATTTCATCTATTACTGACAATTCAATAGTAATAAATAAATTTATGTTTTTTGGTGAAATAAACAAAAATTTCTTTAAACAGAAACAATTTTTTTTGTATCTCGTTTCGTTCTTCATTTTGCACATTAAATCACCAACTGATTCATTGGAAATCATTGAATTGAATGATATTATTTATTATTGTAAAATAAAATTATATTAACAAAACAAAATATATTTTATATTTAGAATATTTCTAAAATTTTACCCATTTGGCCGCCTGATGGAACTTAAGTGGCTTTTATAGAAAAGAATTTAAGGTAAAGAGAAAACAAGTTGATATCTTAATAGGCATCACAAAAGTGATTCATTTATAATAAATCTTGTCCACCTCATCTACTCGTGAGCAAAAAACCTTTATGTAAGTTTTTCAAATAAAAAGATGTTTTAAATCATAAATATAACGTGTTTGTTTAGCCTCTTCCTAAAAAATCAACATATTTGTCATTAATTCAACATTCTATCTTAAGTTCCACACAACACTCCAATCCACTCACCCTCTGAAAACGCAACTCAATCATAACTTTTTAAAATTCACTTTCAACACCAGCCATCAAACATTAAAAATAATGAATTTATAATTGAAATAACGACATAAATTATCTGAAATTATCATTGAAAGAGCAGAAGAATGAAATACAAAGACAGTACAAAACCATATCATAAAACATCCACCAGATTTCATAAATTATAAAATAATTATCACAAATAATTTACGTAAATATTTGTATGAATTTCTGAAAGGTTTTCCATGACTTTTTCTACATATTCCTTATTCTCAGGTAATCTATCGTTTCTAAAACATTTTAATATAGAATTTTAATTTATATTGCTCTTCTCGTTCTCATGGAAAACTTAAAAATATCATCAAATTGCATATTTTGAAAAATTGTTGACCCAGACATTTGAGTAAAAAAACAATCCTTGGAACACGAAAATAAGTTTTACAAAATAAGATCTATACAATGTATCACATTGCCAGCAAATCTTTGTAAGATGACATCAACTAAAGACGAATTGATTCAACAAGTTTTCCCAAACATCACACGAAATTATAAAAATCATCAGTGGCTCAGTTCACGTGCAATATTAGTCGCTACCAACAATGGTGTGAATGCCATCAATTTCAAAATTCAAAGTAGAATACCAGGCGAAGCGACAACATATAAGTCCATCATCACCGTGGTGAATCAAGACAAAGCTGTCAATTACCCAACGGAAATATAGAATATAAATCTATTTTGTGCTCAATGGATTTCTCGAGGCGTTTCTTGGACGACCAACGGGTCTTTTAACAGCTTTAGTTGATGATATTGAGAACTGCGTTGCTGATATTTTGAAGCTGAAGTTGTCTTTACTTTTTTGGATGGTTGTGGTTGAGTCAAAGGTAACTTTTCGGCTACTCGCTTCTTTCGCTTTTTTGTTACATTACTAGTTGAAGCCATTTCCCCACGAGCTAAATCAATTTGAGAGTACGAAATCGGAATTTTATAATTGCGCATAACTTCATTTGATTTGATAAACTCAACTTGCTCATCAACTTCCATTCATTCCTATCTTCAACTTCCTCCTCGTCTTCTTCCTCATCCTCATCTTCGTCTTCAACTTCTTCCTTATCATCTTTATCTTCGTCTCTTACTAGGCTCAGTTCTTGTTGGTTTTCGGTAATCATAACAACTTCTTCATCTAACTTTTCGTAGTTAAATTGAACAAGTTAAATTGAAAAGTTAGTTTAACCATTTCAATTAAAACGTGAATATTGTTCATAATTCGAATTAAAACTTAATCTATGAGTTATTGGTTTTTAATTAACTATAGATATAAATTTAATCGAAAATAGATAGGCGAAATCTTTTTCTCTTAAAATTATTGTCCATTTTGTGAAGCTATCCTTTTTTTCCATTAGGATAAACTGTTTTGTACTTGTAGGTGTGTTGGAAAAGTCGTCCAGGTTTTTTTTCTCTGTAAGCCTTTTGAAGAACTTCCATCCTTCCCTATCTTCAACTTCTTCATTATCATCTTTATCTTCGTCTCTTACTGGGCTCAGTTCTTGTTGGTTTTCGGTAATCATAACAACTTCTTCATCTAACTTTTCGTAGTTAAATTGAACAAGTTAAATTGAAAAGTTAGTTTAACCATTTCAATTAAAACGTGAATATTGTTCATAATTCGAATTAAAACTTAATCTATGAGTTATTGGTTTTTAATTAATTATAGATATAAATTTAATCGAAAATAGATAGGCGAAATCTTTTTCTCTTAAAATTATTGTCCATTTTGTGAAGCTATCCTTTTTTTCCATTAGGATAAACTGTTTTGTACTTGTAGGTGTGTTGGAAAAGTCGTCCAGGTTTTTTTTCTCTGTAAACCTTTTGAAGAACTTCCATCCTTCCCTATCTTCAACTTCTTCATTATCATCTTTATCTTCGTCTCTTACTGGGCTCAGTTCTTGTTGGTTTTCGGTAATCATAACAACTTCTTCATCTAACTTTTCGTAGTTAAATTGAAAAAGTTAAATTGAAAAGTTAGTTTAACCATTTCAATTAAAACGTGAATATTGTTCATAATTCGAATTAAAACTTAATCTATGAGTTATTGGTTTTTAATTAATTATAGATATAAATTTAATCGAAAATAGATAGGCGAAATCTTTTTCTCTTAAAATTATTGTCCATTTTGTGAAGCTATCCTTTTTTTCCATTAGGATAAACTGTTTTGTACTTGTAGGTGTGTTGGAAAAGTCGTCCAGGTTTTTTTTCTCTGTAAACCTTTTGAAGAACTTCCATCCTTCCCTATCTTCAACTTCTTCATTATCATCTTTATCTTCGTCTCTTACTGGGCTCAGTTCTTGTTGGTTTTCGGTAATCATAACAACTTCTTCATCTAACTTTTCGTAGTTAAATTGAACAAGTTAAATTGAAAAGTTAGTTTAACCATTTCAATTAAAACGTGAATATTGTTCATAATTCGAATTAAAACTTAATCTATGAGTTATTGGTTTTTAATTAATTATAGATATAAATTTAATCGAAAATAGATAGGCGAAATCTTTTTCTCTTAAAATTATTGTCCATTTTGTGAAGCTATCCTTTTTTTCCATTAGGATAAACTGTTTTGTACTTGTAGGTGTGTTGGAAAAGTCGTCCAGGTTTTTTTTCTCTGTAAACCTTTTGAAGAACTTCCATCCTTCCCTATCTTCAACTTCTTCATTATCATCTTTATCTTCGTCTCTTACTGGGCTCAGTTCTTGTTGGTTTTCGGTAATCATAACAACTTCTTCATCTAACTTTTCGTAGTTAAATTGAAAAAGTTAAATTGAAAAGTTAGTTTAACCATTTCAATTAAAACGTGAATATTGTTCATAATTCGAATTAAAACTTAATCTATGAGTTATTGGTTTTTAATTAACTATAGATATAAATTTAATCGAAAATAGATAATTATTTGCATATCTATGTAATATTATTTTTAGATCTATGAAATCCTAAAAATAGATAGGCGAAATCTTTTTCTCTTAAAATTATTGTCCATTTTGTGAAGCTATCCTTTTTTTCCATTAGGATAAACTGTTTTGTACTTGTAGGTGTGTTGGAAAAAGTCATCCAGGTTTTTTTTCTCTGTAAACCTTTTGAAGAACTTCCATCCTTCCCTATCTTCAACTTCTTCATTATCATCTTTATCTTCGTCTCTTACTGGGCTCAGTTCTTGTTGGTTTTCGATAATCATAACAACTTCTTCATCTAACTTTTCGTAGTTAAATTGAAAAGTTAGTTTAACCATTTTGTTGGGCTCAGAGCCACCATTTAAACAAAATAAGGATAAAAATTAAAGTTAAAGAGCAGAAATAATGAAAGGAATCACTACACATAAACATGCACCGCACCAAGATATTAAAAATCAATAAATAACATAATAATTAAAACAAAATAAAAACATAACAAAAATTAAATAAAACAAATAATTAATTAAAAATTCGAAAATGCCTACAGAAGCAAAAAAGAAAACATAAAGAAATAAAATAAACTGCCAAAACCTTGCAAAATAAGGTTTAGAAAAAACACAGGCAGAAGAGGCGACCAGAAAACAAAATATTGGGGCTTAAAAACAATATTGTAAGAAAATAATAATAAAAATAAAATCTAACAATAAAATATTAATAAATCAAAAAATAAAGAAAAATATATAAAAAATTAGAAAAATATTTTAAAATAAATAAAATAATTAAAAAGCCCTAAAAATGGCGAAAAATCGCCTATTGGTCGCACACATGCACGAAAATACTATAAATACAGTGATGAATTTCATTAAATCTAATCTTATGCTTTACTGAAAACTTTCAATTTTAATTCTGAAAAACTCCGAAATAATTTGAGTAAGGAATTTTTGTTGTATGATATGATTGTCAATTTTATAATAATTATAATATTTTATGTTCGATGTAAATTTTTCATTTCACTTCATTCTTAATGATAAATATACTCTATTTATAATGTTCGGACCCTCTAAACTCTTATATTATGTATTGTAATAGATGGTTCATGGGACCGACCGTGTGCCGGCTAGTGGGTGAAAACCCTTAGTTGTGCTCGTGGGTCATGCCTCGTGAACCCCTTGGCAGTTCGCAGTCGGTTCCGGCTTTGTGTACGGGACCGCTACGCAGGGCGCCATTGTACATTCGAAGCGGCTGCTGAAAATGTGGCCGGAGCGAATAGTTAAAATCTCAGGAAGAGCGGAGAACTTCAGTTAAGGGAAGCTAAGGTGGATCCTATATCGATCCAAAACATTTTTAACATTCCGAACAGAATGGGGGAAATTCGACTGGGCCGCATGGATAGGAATTAGGCGATAAAAATAATTTTTGGGTTTTTTAATGCAAATGAATTGAAAAATTACCAGACAGCCAGCCAAATTAAAATAATAACGACAAATTTTCAAAACAAATTACCGTGCCAAAATGTTCCACGGGAGAATCGCACGTGTAACCACTCTCTAATTGTTTTATTCCATCTGAGAACCTGAGTGAGAGAATGTCATGAGATCGAAACGACGCTGAACAAACCATTTTTCTCTCCTTGAAAATTTTATATCCACTAAAACTAGAGGTAGTTGACGACATGAATAATGATTATGAAATCCGCAACTAGTAGGGCAAACGATTTGAAACCACGGACTAAGGTAAGAGACCAAAAACACGAAGACATAATAAACCGTTCATAGATCAGCACATCATCGCTCAAAAACATATTTGATCGCACCTACCGGTATGTAGTTACGGTAGGCAGCATCACTTCGCTTAAGTAATCAATAAAAATTATGGTAGCGTTGTAAAATCAAATAGAAATTAAATTTTTTTTGTTGTTGTCATTAAAATCTATTCATCCATGACAGTAGAGCGGTTCGAAGAAAATGGAGGGAATGGACGCTAATTTATCAGTCACACCCATGACATTTATAATAACCCAGAACGTAAAACTAGATATCAAGCCGGCAAACTACCCGTTAACCCTTCTACCAAATATCGGTTCGAGTAGGCGCTTAAATTTTAGGGCAATAACGATCTGGAACGCGCAATTTGCCGCACAAATGTTTTGATGATGACAATTCCGAAATTAATAACGACTAGCTTGTCAAATCAATCACACTTATGTAGGGAGCGAGGATACACACGAGAAAGCCGTCCTAATCATCACCGATGCTCCGATTTTCAACGTCACGTGAATTACCTTTAAAATTTCCTCTTTTGAAATTTTGTTTTCTCTTCTTTGTATTTAATTTTCTTGTTTGGTTATTAAATATAACACTTCCTTTCCAATAGCATGTCAAGCAACGAGAACACAAACTCTTCAATGAGGATTCCTCGCCTGCCCCCATCAATCGTGGCAATCCGCCACAAATACGAAGATCTTAAAATACAACATAGGGATCTTCAAATGAAGCACGAAAGGGTGAAAGGGACCTGGGCTCCACCAGAAGTCGTTAGGGAGCTCAGGCAGAAGATCTCACGACTTATTCAGGCGCGCGACGAACTAATCGTCGAGTCGCGCGCCCAAAGGCTGTTGATCCGTGAACAATCGACAGCACTGCATCAAGCCTATACAGAAACTGAGCTCCGAATCAAGGTCCCGGGGAGTGTTCGGGCTGAGCAGATCGATATCGTCCCTGCTCACCACCTCCCCAGCACCGAGGACCAATCCAATACAACAGCGAATACTCATATCTCGAATACGAATGTCCCTCAATCATTATCGTCCGGGACTACCGAAAACCGGGCTAACTCCTATGCCCCTACGGCCCGTCATCGGCCAAATCGGAATAAGCGACGTCGAGATCGTCGCCGACAAGAGGAGGCCCGTCTCCGGGAAACTCAGTCGATGGAAGGGGTGGGCCAATTGGATGACCTACCACCCCCTTACCAAGAGTTCGAAAACTCGGGGATGGACCCGGATCTTATTCTCCTCTCCCCCAGCTTCCATCCATATCAACCTGGTAGATGAGGAGAACGAATCACATCCACTGATTCGTTCCCTGAGTGACCTCGAGTTGGACCTCGATGAGATCGCGGTCCTCACGGGAGAGGTCCCCAACATCGGCCCCGTGGCGAAATAGCGAAGAGACGAGGATCCTCGGGGCAATCCTCCATCGTATCGACCGCCTAAACAGAGATGCCTCCCGACGGATATGGACGCGGAAGAAGACTAAACCGCCGGAAATCCCAAATTTGCTCATGCTATGAGTTGTTCCTACTTTAGCCGATGCTCGGACTGTTCATTTCATTTCGTTTTATTATTTCTTAATATTTATTTTCGATTAAATGCTGTTTTGGTTTCTAATAATTGTTGTTGAATTTATTTTTCTCCCTATCAGTTGAAAGTGGGACAGTCGGAGGTGAGAATTACGGACGCACGCGGTTGCGGGAACACTAGTCTTCCAGGATTTCCACCCCAGAAGGGAATGTAATGTCGCGGAGGAGAGGGTTTTTAATTTCTTTTAGAGGAGCGTAAGTCCTTCTATCGGCGGCTACGAACCGGGAAAGACGAAGGTCCTTCGGGGAGTAGTGCTAGTAATGGCGCTCACCTGCTCGAATGGCATTCGGCTATTGTGCACAATTCCAACGTGATCTCCAATCACGGGTGCATGATAGTAATTAAAATTATGTGGCGTATGGAGGAGTTACCCCTAACCCTGGATAGCGACAATAGGGAATTGAGGTGTCCCAAGGATCGGATTTCCGATACTCCCCTACGACCAACAATTTCAATTAAAACGTGAATATTGTTCATAATTCGAATTAAAACTTAATCTATGAGTTATTGGTTTTTAATTAACTATAGATATAAATTTAATCGAAAATACATAATTATTTGCATATCTATGTAATATTATTTTTAGATCTATGAAATCCTAAAAATAGATCGGCGAAATCTTTTTCTGAAAAACAAGTATAAATGACCTGAAATTGTTAATCAATACAAATTTTTATTTAAATAAAAAAATTGATAACTGATGAAAAATTAAATTTTGGAAAAAAGGTTTAATCATATTAAAACGGCCAATAACACAATTGTAAGATATATTCTATGAAAACATACAGAATCTGATAAGTTAAAATTATTCACAAATTTTAAATATAAAGCCTTTATTTGTCCGCAGAGCTAGACGCAAACGAGGATAATTTACTGGCAATTGCACTGAACGTTTCATTACATTCAACTGGGTAGGTCAGATTTTGTGTATATACATTACCTTAACAGTAATTAAGTAAATAGGGAAATAAGCCAATAGGAAATCAACCATTATTATCTTCTATTTTCCGTGTGACAACAAATACGGGCTTCGTTTTCATAAGTAGAAGAGGAGCAGAAAATAGTTTGTGTTCACCGTTTAATGTTTTAACGGGAATTTTAAATGAATTTTTCTTATTCACAACTTGAGCACATGTACTAGTTGACTCGGAATTATTTCGGTCTCTATCAATATTTCCATTGGTCAATTTTTGCTGAAATTATTCAATGAAAATACATTTTCCAATCAAATATTAACCTTGATTTCAGCAAACGAAGGCCTACCCCTTTTCTTTTTAAAATTATTTTCCACATTATTGGTATTTAATGATGATAATTGTGTTTCATTAAAATTATTACGATCATTCAAATTGTCAACGTTATTATTATATACGCTGTTTAATGATGCCTGGATTAGGAAAAATAAATCAAAAAAATCAATTTCTAAAAAAAATTTAAATTCGAACTATTCGACAAAAAAATTTTGATTGAAAATTTGAATTTTAAAATTTGTTTGTTAGAAATATCACTGCAGTGAAGAAAGAGTTGAAAAACAAAAGTGTAACTATTTTGAACCCAACAAAAAAGTTAAAGGTAGTGATTTTAAAATTTAAAAAAAATCATACATTTTTGATAGATTTGAAATTTTGATTGAAAAGATTTGAAAAAGCGAACGAATTAAAGGTTTCTTTAGAATAAGGAGCAATATTTTCATCTCGAGATTGACTATAATGCATTTGATAAATTTTAAATATTTGATAAAGCCCTTGTTCATATATTGAGAATATTTTATATAAATAAAAATATCTTTTTTAGCACAAAACGTCTAAAAAAGATATTTTTTTGTTCAAACTATGAATTTATGATTTTTTATGCGTTTTTAAAATGTTTATGCCTGTGTTCAAATTGATTTTTCTATAAAATTTTTTAACTAAAATTTAATGTTTCTATTAACCGCACTTTGAGAAAAACGTCGAATAATTATAAAATAGTGTTTTAAAGGCTTTTATAGGGATTCGAAAGGTAACTTTTCCACATTTGTAAATTTTAGAGCTCAACTAACTTTTAGTTATTTCAGTTCCCATATTTTATAATTTCTTCAAAAAATAATATTTAAAATGAGTTAATTTACATTCGGATTTCTCAACATAATTATTTAATGCATTTTTTCCATAATTATCTCACTTCTTATGTTAAAGGCGTTTTTTAAACGAAACATTAAAAATCAAGATATGGGTAAGTTTGTGCTTCTTTAAATTATAGATGAGTTTATTCATTACAAACCGGTGTAATACATTTTCTTATCACAATCGTTACTTAATATCCATTCACACTATTCAATTACTATGTTTTAATTTAATACATCACTTGTTTTACTTATCCATCTTAGTTACAAGGATGGGTGAAAAGTATAGTTCGGCAACCAATCCGGAAAAGAGAAACATTTCGAGAAATGAAGATGGATAAAGATAAAAAACATTATTCTGGATGACTAACATTTACAACGTATAAACTTCAAATTTCCAGAGTGCAAATTAATTGATGTAATTGAAAAATTGCAGCGATACTTTTAGATTAAACTTAATTTTATATTTAAATATTAATAATTTTAAAAATAAGAAAAAATAATTTTAATCCAACAGGAAAGGTTTTGTTAGACCCATTGTTGATTGGTGTATTTTATCATAATCTTACAAAAAATATGGATTATAGATAAAAACTGTTATTTGCATTTAAATGAATAATTTGAATAGTGTTTTAAAAATATTGAGGATTTCGAAAAATATTAATAATTCCATGCCAAAATTGAAAACATTAAAAATCAAAAAATTTTAAATCTGAAATAGAGAATTTTATTCTGATTCCATTACGCTGAAAATATTTTGAGAAATATTTCAACGACGGTTTACTATACGCATCCCAAAAAAATAATTAAATAATAACATATTCGATAGTAATATAGAATTTTTAAGGTTTAAAATAAAATTGTTATTTAATTGATTTATTAATTAATTATTTTTTTTAGGATGCGTATATTTTACAAAGAAATTAAATCATTATTCAAACTTATAATTATAACTTTTGATCTACAAGCTCATGTATATTATTATTTAATTATTTATTTCATGATAACTTATTTTTCGGATATTATTCAAAAGTGAGTTAAATTAATTTTGAAGTTATAAAAATTATTAATTGCATTAAATAATTATATTTTTTATACATCTTTTGAAAATATCTTCGAATATGTACACAAAATAATAATTGGGTTTATGATTATTGTTTAAAACTTACTAGTATGATGTGAGCCAGTCAGATATAGGTCAAACCCCCCTATAAAAACATTAAGCTAAAAAAATTTTTGAAGTAGGCCAAGGTCATTTTACGATCAAATTTAATTTAGAAAATCTATATAGTTTATTTAAGTAGGTCATAAATTTAAACTATATACATTATTTTAATAATAATATATAACTTATATAGTTTATTTATTTATGTCATATATTTTAAAACTATATAAATTTACTGTTTAATCTATATAGTTTATGCTTTTTTTTTCGGATTTCAGGTTTTGTTTTATTCGACAGAAATGTCTGAAATATTAAATTAATTTTTGTTAAAATGCAATAAACTACGCGCAATTAATAATTGATAAGAATTTGATTAATAAATAATAGTTTGAATTTATTTTTTGGCATATGGAAATAACAACATTTCTTTATAAATCTCTAAATGACAATTGGATTGTCAATTTTTTGATTGAAAATTCAATTTTATTTGTTCCAGTATGCTATAAGTGTAGCAGATACATAAATAAATGCTTATCAATTTTTAATTAATTTATAATTGCGCGTAGTTTATTGCATTTTAACCTAATTTTAGTTTTAAGGATAAATCTTATGAAGATACATTCTCATTTACTCGAAATTTCCTCAAAAATTTTTTCTGCCATTTTTATTTCTAAAATATCTCAAAAATTTCTAAATTAAATTATTATAGGGGTTTTTTCAACTTCTGATGGGTACATGTTAAAAGTTTGCATGCATGTTTTATTATGGGTTGCGTTAATGTGCATTATTTTATTTCTGTCACTTTTTGTGTTTCTATAGTGAAGGGTTTGTCTCATTGACTATTTTACAAGCAACCTCAAGGTGCGTTGGTGTGTTTATATTTTATAAATTTATTGATTTTTGTTTTATATGATAGGTAATTTGTCTCAACATGGCTTTGTGTATGTTACTATTGATTCTTAGAATTGCGTACACACAAACACACATACACCAGTATTTAATCATCCCACATCGATTTCATATTGCCCTGGTATATCCATAAAAACAATAATATCTAAATCAATAGTAATAAATATTAATAATTTCATGCCAAAATTGAAAACATTAAAATCAATAAATTTTAAATATAATATAGAGAATTTTATTCTGATTCTATTAAGCTAAAAATATTTTGAGAATTATTTCACCGTAGGTTTACTATACGAATCCCAAAAAATAATAATTAAATAATAATATATTCGATAGTAATATAGAATTTTTAAGTTTTAAAATAAAATTATTATTTAATTGATTTATTAATTAATTATTTTTTTGGGATGCGTATAGTAAACCGTCGCCAATATTTCTATTTTTGTGTTAGAATTGAAAATTTAAAAAATCTGAAATTTCTAAAAATGTAATTGTGAATCAGACAACCACCAAATGATCTTAGAAATCTAACCGCAGGATTTCTGAGAAAGTTCCATTTTATTTTCTCCATAAACCCAAATTTTATTGTAAAACGAAAATCCCTAATATTAATACAACGCGCAGATAATTTTAAAATAATCGAATTATAATAGAAAATCGAAATATTTTCGTTGATTTTACAAAATTTCTTTAAAATCGAAAGCCACTAATTTAATATATAAATAGTTGAGATCATTTTAGAGATTAGAAAAAGTTCAATTTCTATTTTAAAAAAAGCATTGATATTTTAATTGTAAAAATAGAAAATTTTAAAATTTCAAAGAATTCTTACTAATGACTCATGTTGATCATAAATGCTTGAATTGCTTAAATGGTGAGGTCCCTAAAAATTATATGATATAAGAAAAGATTAACATAATTATTACGTAAGTGGATGGTGAAAACGATCTTTTAAAAGGTAGTGAGGATTGATTATTCTAAATAAATATTAATGACTTATTTTTAACAAACTATTTACTACTGAGAGGTTTTTTGTAGATCGTCCAATTCGCCTGGAATGAGGAAATGCAATTTTAGTCGGATAAGATAAACTGTGATTTCCTTCATGGTTTATCTAAATTAAACAATTGAAACCTTATTTTTGTAATAACAAATGCAAAAAATTATATTCGGCTGATCGATAACTTAATAGAAAGCTTTTTGAATAATAGCATAAAAATGTGTGCAAAATTAAAACAATGAACACGTCAGATCCATAATTTGTAAGCGTGTCGTTACGAAGAAACATTGCGTCGAGGTGTAAATAACAAGTGACTACGGATTTTAAAGGGAATCTTCGGCTTCATCAAATCAAAATTGATTAACATAATTAATTATTTTATTTATCTGAAATTCAATATATCGGTATAGTTTTAAAAAAAATCAATTTTTAATGAAAAAATTAGGGAATTTAGATTTTTCAATGTTCGTTTGTCCATTCGCCTCAAATTTATTCAGGAAATTATAATATCTTTTTTTAAATATAAGTTTTTGAATACATTCCAACAAAAATATATCGCACTTTCCAATATCAGGCTTGTTTCGAAAAAGTTTTACACATTTAAACTTCTGTAAAAATAGCCATCCAACAGAAAAGATAGAATTATATCATCCACACTTTCAAACTGTGCGTTATAATAAGAAACTTCATCAACTCATTACATAATTATTGATTATAATAATTAATTATCAACTTTCTGTAATTCAATATATCGGCTAGGAATAAAATATAAATAAAATCAATGTTTAATAAACAATTAAGTGAATTTAGATTTTCCTACTATTTTTGTCCCGAAACGAATTTTGCACTAATATTTATAAAATGTGAAATTTTCAAATGCAATCCAACAAAAAATCCCAGCAGTGATTACGGATTCTAAAGTGAATATATTCGACTTCATAAAATATTAATAATTATGATTATTAATTATCAAATTTTCTATATTCAATATTTCAGTTTTAATCAATTTTTAGTAAAAAAAACTTACGGAATTTAGGTTTTTCCAAGTTGGCTTGCTAATGCGCCTCGAATTTGGAAATGAATTTCTAGTTGGCTTATAATCTTCATCATTTTTGTCTTCAAGCTTAAATAAATATCATATAAAAACGTTATTTAATTGCATCAAAGTTACCATTGACTTATTTTGACTGTTAAATTCACCGAAACACTTTCTACGAAACGATGATTTTGATTGGGTGGATAAATTACTTTCGATGTCTTTATCATCCTATGAGAAAACAATTAATAGGAAGTCGAATACAAAATATATGTAAACCATTGAATTGTATTTGGACGTTTGTTCAATTTTGGGTGATGGCGAATTCCAATTCTGAATTTTGCAGTATTTAATTTGAAGTATTTAAATTTCTTACATGAGATTGACGATTAAAAACATTCTTCCAAGGAGGGCGTCCCATCTTTTTCCGAACCGGAAATGGTTTATTTTCAATTACCATGGAACTAGAGCTTGAAGAAACTAACGGAGGATCTACGTCATCTAAGCATGTATTTATGGCTTTCATTGTAGTAATAGATTCATCAGGCAACTCTAATCTAGGTATGACTACCTAATTTGTAAATATAATATCGGGAATTCATTTATTTCACAATATACTTTTCTCTGTTTGGGACTTTTGATAAACGTTTCAGAATTGTCAATATTATTTGATTGCTCATATTCATCATTATTTACATAATCATCGGATTTTCTCTTTAAAGCATTCCTATGTTGTTCTTGTGCCCAGGCTTGTGCCGCTGCTTTATTTTTTTCTATTTTGATTAATTCTTCTTCTTTTCGAAGTTGAAGTAGTTGCTGTAGTTCCTCCTCTTTACGCAATTTTTCCAATTCTTCCTTTTGAGCTGCGTAGGGATCATAAGATCCATAAATATACAACATATCATCTTCTTCAATGTTCTTCATTTCCTCTTGATTTTCATGTAATGCCTTCATTTGTTCAAGCTCCCATGTTTGTTTATTATTTTCAATATGCGTCTAAAACCAACAAATGTTGATTGCCAAAAATTATTTTTCTCATATATTTTAATAGTGAAATACAATGTCGTCACGAGCATAAAACCTCATAACCAAACATTTTTCTTATGCTAAACATCATTTTAAATCCAGTTTTAGAGAAAACGAAAAATAACTTGTTTTCTACAACGTGATATTATAGTCAACCAGTAATTTAGGAATTTTATTTGTATCAGTTTTTAGAAAAAACAATAGATTTTAAACGTTTAAGTAGTGATTTAAAAATATTATCATTATGTGCTTGAGAGGAGAATAATAGTTGAGGACTAAGAATAATTTCCCTGTTATTGAGAAACTAGCAAAATTTTTTTCCCTAAATCTTCAATGATTCTAATAGTGTTTTTAGATTTTTTAAGTACAATAAAACTTTCAGCAGATTTTTTGAACACCTTACTAACGAGCGAGATTTCTAATGATAATTTATTTTCATCGTTCGTAAACATTTATGTTTATTATCAAATAACGATGATTAGTAAAATAACCGTCATTTTCAACGGTTGACGAAACTAAGCAGTTATTTTCTTTAAAATACCCCATAGAAGCGACATCTAATGATTAATAGCAAAATTAAGGATTGACTCATTAAGTAGAAACCCGTACATGTCATGGTGGCGATTGTGCATATGCAGACATTAATCAGAACTTAATATTTGGTTTTTTTATTATTATTACTTTTATGTACGGTAATAGTTAGCGATAAAGGTAAATCTAACGAAACCTTTTAGACCAATACCAGGGATTTTATGTGTAGTGATTTCAGTTCACACGAATTTTGTAACACATTCCATAACTTCTTTAAGTTTGACTAATTGATTTGCGTGGTTTTTCATTTTTTAAAAACTCATCCAATAAATTTCAAATTTACTTTAAAAATCTTGATATTTTAAATGAATTTAAAACCAAAATCGTATTTTTCTAGTGAGTTAAATGTAAATTAATATTGAATTTATCCGAAGATATCGAAAAACGATATCTTTACTGATTCATAGATAAATAAATATTCTATATATTTTTGTTAAATTTAGTATAGATTAATTTTTATTCCTTAACATTTTTTATAAATTTAAAATTTTTTAAATGTTTTTATTAATTAACCAATTAATTCTAGATTTAAAAAAAAACTGCAAACCTCTTCTTGTTCCAATTGAGAACACAATAGATCCTCGCAAGATTGTTCTAACCAACTGACACCATATTTTTGTAGAGGTTTTAACTGAGAGTTAAAGTTTTCCAGCTGAGATTCCATTTCTAGCCTAAATCGATTTTCATCATTATCTGTTTTTGTTGAGCCTTCTTCAGCATCGTCCCAAGGTACTGTTTCGTCAAACTCTACTAAATCAGCTTTAGCCTCTGCTCTGGTAATTTTTGCGGCCAATCTGTCACTTTCATCTTCAACTTCTTCCAAAGCTGCTTCAAGTTGTGTGGAATCAGTCATTTTATTTTCACGATTGGCCTCATCGGGAATACCAAAAATTGATTCATCTTCTTGCCATTTAATTGTTCGCCCTCGAATAGTTTTATAAATCTTAATGTTTTCCGTTTCCTCATTAACAATTTTAGTATTATTAAATCCAGTAGGTGTTTGAAAGATATCTTGTAAACTATTCGCTTTGAAAAAAGACATGTTGAATTGCCCACCTTCGATAGCCATTTCGTTGAGACATCGCTTTTCATTGGCTTTTTTAAGAATATTTTCTTCAATTGTCATACGACTTATAAGTCTGTAAATATGAACATCCCGAGTTTGACCAATACGATGACACCTAAAATTGTTATTTTAAAAAGACTATTGTATGTAAAATAAATGTTTTTATTGACTAAATGTCGTAATAAATCAAACAGTATGTATACGATTTCCAATGCTTTGAATAATATCATTATAACAGAAAACAATTAACACGTAGCAAACGACGACTATAGTGTACAATGTTTGGCAATATATGAGCAACTGGCAGTTATTTTTTTTAGTAATACATAGAAAAAAACATTCTAGATAAAACGTAAGTTGACTTTTTGCACGATTTTTCATATGTTAAACAAATCAAATAATGGCAGTAAAAACGGTAAAAAGTATTTCTGGGAAAGATTTTGAAATTATAAGTGACAGATTAATTGGTAATATGGGATTATTGTAATACATCACACGACAAATCTATAATAAATGTTTATTAGATAAAATTTTTACTAAAAAAGGTTTATATTATCATCGTTCTATTGGTTATAAATTTTCTCGTTTTTACTTTATCAGATTTTATAAATTTGCATTTTTTCACCTATTAATAAGATCCATGGCAAGAAAACGATATACTTTTTTGTTTAATCTCTAAGCGGGTGGAGTAAACTTTACGTCATACAGTTTGCCACAAATATTCACTATTTTATGATAACATAGAGTTGATCTTGGTAAACAACTATATGCTGAAAGGGTCTCAACCTGTAGAATTATATGGTCTACCAAAAACTCACAAAAAGGATATTCCAATGCGGCCAGTTCTTTCCATGATAGGTTCAGCTGAGTTCCATTTGTATTTATTTAAAGAAAAAACGAAACAGAAATATATAGAAAGAGAACAGATACAGGCCTATACACTACTTAGAATAGCTTTTGAGACTTTAAATATAATAAGGGTTTGATTTTTAGATCTTGGTCGTTATCATCTATGTTTCAAAGGTCTAATAAAAGCATACAAAAGCTGGTTTCTCTGTTGATTAAAAAAATAGAAAGGCTGATCAAATAAATAAAAACACTGATCACCTTTTGACTGCCTCTGATGAAAACAATGGAAGCTATGGTCTACCTAATGCAAAGTGAGCCCAAAAAATCTCATGTTTGATTAATTCAATATTGGAAGGTTTAAAAATTTTTACAAAATCATTAGGCAATTCAAATGTATTTAAAATAGTATCAAAATCGTAAAAATCAATAAATATAATTAGTAATAAATCTCATTCCAATAGGTTAAGTTTCTAATGTAGTGTATAAATTTTCATATAATGAATGCAATGCAAGACACACTGGAGACTTCTCACCATCGCAACTGGTTCGGTTACATATCCGATTGAGAGGTGTCAATTATATTATTGAGCATAGAAAAATGTGCAAAGGATTTAGGATTTTAAAATGTTATATAAAAACTTCAATAACAAGTGGGAAATAATTTTATGTGAGGCGTTAGTGATTAAGTCACAATCCCCTAAGATAAACGTTCAATCAGCAACAAATATGTTGAGATTAGTTAAATTAATCATAAATATTATGCAACCGAAGTTCAGATTAATTCCGCTATAATGCAAGTTGAAACATAAATCAACTTATTGGAATTTATTTTTTGAGAAAATTTAATGGATTTCAGCCATTTCTGAAATGGCTGCAAAGTAAGTTATTTTTTAAAGTTATAAAGTTTTAAGAGTTGAATTATGATTTTACAAGGAAATCAAATCATTATTCAAACTTATAATTATAACTTTTGACCTACAAGCTCATGCATATTATTATTAATAATGATAATGAATATTCAGGAAATGATTTATTTTATGATAATTTATTTTTCGGATATTATTCAAAAATTATTAATAATGATTATGAATATTCAGGAAATGATTTATTTTATGATAACTTATTTTTCGGATATTATTCAAAAATTATTAATAATGATTATGAATATTCAGGAAATGATTTATTTTATGATAACTTATTTTTCGGATATTATTCAAAAAAAAGTGAGTTATATCCTTTATACGCGTTATTTATTTTTTTCAATTTTAGGTAGATATAAAATAAAAATTTCCTCAATGACTTCAAATAAAACATTTCAAAATATTTAATTGCTATATAAATAGATTTAACTTTAAACATTATACTGGTATTTTAAATATATAGAAGAACTTTACATTTGAAAAGACTATTAATCAAAGAATAAAACTAGCCTGTCTTGAGCTTGAGCGTCCATAGTAGGATTCCAGTCAGAATCATAAAATATGACAGTATCAGCACCTGTCAAATTTACACCAACACCACCGGATCTTGTTGAGAGAATAAATACGAATATTCGTTCGTCTTTATTGAATTGTTCCATCATTATTTGCCTTTGTTCGATTTTTGTGGTCCCTATAATAGAAAATTTAATTTAAAAACTTAAAAAAGTTTAATTTTGTATCTAATTGCTATCTGCTATAAATAGTCAATTTGAACGCTATTTTTTCATAAATTTTTGTGATTGCAAAGAAAATTCACCAATACGCAATTAAATCCAAATTGAGTACTTAATAGTCACAATGTCTAATGATTGAAGCAGTCGTATTTCGTATTTGTTCCGTGATTCAGGCTGCGTGCCACTAATCAGTGGCATCATGCAGCTTACACATTTTTTGATTAAATCTTTTTTGCGTTTTGTTAGCCTATTAGTACTAATATACATACGGAATTTACATAACCCACAAAGAGACATTTATGTTGACCATGATGAACTAGAAATATTTCAAGAAATATTGATTATTTTATGTCAAAATTGATATCATTGAAAATCAATAACTTCTAAAGACTTAATATATGAAATTGTAGAGAATTTTACAGATTCTAATATGCTAAAATTCTTTTGAGAACTATTTTTGATTTCATTTAACTGAGAATTATCAAAATCTACATATCATACTGAAGAGAATTTAATTCCGTAACAAACAACAATTTAAAATACATCGAAAATTTGATTTATTTTATATACCAAAGGTATGCTGTGAAATATTAAATTTGTTTTAAATGCGCACCAAAATCTCACATATGTAAACAAAACACAAAGATACCTTTAAAATTATCCATCTATCAATTATCAAAACACCCAAGTTAACATACGTAAATTTATTTGAAATCATGCATTAATTAATACAAAACAAAGGCAAATTTTAAAACTGTTTATTTTTCTCAATTTACATATTGTCTTTATTGGTTAAATAAATATTATTTTCTATCGGACAAGACTTTCGTTCCAATCCTATATATTAAACAATAAATAAAAAGCACTTATTTATATATAATAAATAAATTTTATGAATGGGAAGTCAATTTTATAACTTTCAGTTACATAAAAATTTTTATTATGCGTATTTATTTAGAGAAAAAAATTTCGCCGATTTATTTTTAGGATTTCATAGATCTAAAAATAATATTACATAGATTTCCAAATAATTTTTTATAATTATCTATTTTCGATTAAATTTATATCTATAATTAATTAAACCAATAACTCATAGATTAAGTTTTAATTCGAATTATGAACAATATTCACGTTTTAATTGAAATGGTTAAACTAACTTTTCAATTTAACTACGAAAAGTTAGAAGAAGTTGTTATGGTTACCGAAAACCCACAAGAACTGAGCCCAGTAAGAGACGAAGATAAAGATAAGGATGATAATGAAGAAGTTGAAGACGAAGATGAGGATGAGGAAGAAGACGAGGATGAAGTTGAAGATAGGGATGAATGGAAGTTGATGATCTAGTTGAGTTTATCAAATCAAATGAAGTTATACGGAATTATAAAATTCCGATTTCGTACTCTCAAATTGATTTAACTGGTGGGGAAATGGCTTCAACTAGTAATGTAACAAAAAGGCGAAAGTAGCGAGTAGCCGAAAAGTTACCTTTGACTCAACCACAACCATCCAAAAAAATAAAGACAACTTCAGCTTCAAAAAAAGCAGCAACACAGTCCTCAATATCATCATCATCTTCAACTCAAGCTGTTAAAAGACCCGTTGGTCGTCCAAGAAACGCCTCGAGAAATCCATTGTGCACAAAATAGATTTATATTCTATATTTTTTATAAAATTATGTTTATTGTGTCTTTTTATTGATATTTTTTTTATCTTTGAAATCTCAATTTATTATCTTTATTCTCATAAAAAATTATCTAATAAGCAATTCAATAATAAAAGTGTGAAAATCTATGTAAATCAATTTTTAGATGTATGGAATCCTAAAAATAGATCGGCGAAACCACATTTATTTACTAAAATATAAATTTTTTATCGAAATCTTAACAAATATCAATATCAAATAGTTATAATGCAAATTCTGAGGTAACGCAAGGAGTCTCATTGGGACTTTTTGTGGACAAATTAAAATGTTGACTTTCTATAACTCGATTTCTAACAATTACCCATTTTGGACCGCATCAGACAAAAAAATATATAATTAAATAATTACCATCTAATCGTAAATATCGATATCCATGATAAGATAAAAACTGTTCCAAAACATCTAGCATCCGTGTCATTTGAGTAAATAGCAAGCATCGATGTCCTTCAGATTTTAGTCGCTTCAGCATTGAAACTAATAGCTGCAATTTTCCACAATCATATTCAATGAGCCTGGTATCTGGAAATTGCACCAATTGATTTTGACGAATTCTAGAAAGGCATATTGGAATGGAAGATGTGGATTGGCTATATAAGGTCTCTGATAAGCTTTCAACTCTCATTAGTGATCTAGATGACGTATTTATTCGTACTCCACGGGCAATTACAGCAGGTATAACGAATGTAACTCTAAAAATACAATTATTCAAGTTTTTTTGAAGTAGGTCAAAAAAGTATTTCAAGGTCGTTTTAAGGAAAAATTTAATTAATAAAATCTATATAGTTTATTTAATTTATGATTTTTTTGGATTTCAGGTTTTGTTTTTTTCGACAGAAATGTCTGAAATATTAAATTAATTTTGGTTAAAATGCAATAAACTACGCGCAATTAAAAATTGATAAGAAATTGATTAATAAATAATAGTTTGAATTTATTTTTTGGCATATGGAAATAACATTTCTTTATAAATGACAATTGGATTGTCAATTTTTTTGATTGAAAATTCAATTTTATTTGTTCCAGTATGCTATAAGTGTAGCAGATACACAAATAAATGTTTATCAATTTTTAATTTCGCGTAGTTTATTACATTTTAACCTAATTTTAGTTTTAAGGATAAATCTTATGAAGATATATTCTCATTTACTTGAAATTTCCTCAAAAAAACCTCAAAATTTAAATTACAAATTTTTTGCGCCATTTTTCTTTCTAAAAATATCTATAAAATTTATTTATTATAGGGGTTTTTTCTACTTCTGATGGCTACATGTTAAAAGTTTACATGCATGTTTTATTATGGGTTGCGTAAATGTGCATTCTATAGTGTAGGGTTTGTCTGAGTGACTATTTTACAAACAAACCTCAAGGTGAGTTGGTGTGTTATAAATTTATTGATTTTTGTTTTATATTATAGGTGATTTGTCTCAACATGGCTTTGTGTATGTTACTTTTGATTCTTAGAATTGCGTGCACACAAACACACAAACACCAGTATTTAATCATCCCACATCGAGTTCATATTGCCCTGGTATAAAATGGTGTATAAACTGGAGTATAACGAATGTAACTCTAAAAATACAATTAATCAAGTTTTTCAACAATTAATTTTTTTGAAGTAGGTCTAAAAAGTATTTCAAGGTCGTTTTAAGGTCAAATTTAATTAATAAAATCTATATAGTTTATTTAATTTATGCTTTTTTCGGATTTCAGGTTTTGTTTTTTTTCGACAGAAATGTCTGAAATACTAAAATTAATTTTGTTTAAAATGTAATAAACTACGCGCAATTAAAAATTGATAAGAAATTGAATTATAAATAATAGTTTGAATTTATTTTTTGGCATATGGAAATAACAACATTTCTTTATAAATCTCTAAATGACAATTGGATTGTCAATTTTTTTATTGAAAATTCAATTTTATTTGTTCCAGTATTGAATGGGAACACCATTTTTCTTTCTAAAAATATCTCAAAAATGTCTATAAATTAATTTATTATAGGGTTTTTTTCAACTTCTGATGGCTACATGTTAAAAGTTTGCATGCATGTTTTATTATGGGTTGCGTTAATGTGCATTCTATAGTGTAGGGTTTGTCTCAGTGACTATTTTACAAACAACCTCAAGGTGAGTTGGTGTGTTTATATGCTATAAATTTATTGATTTTTGTTTTATATGATAGGTAATTTGTCTCAACGTAGCTTGATGTATGTTACTATTGATTCTTAGAATTGCGTGCACACAAACACACATACACCAGTATTTAATCATCCCACATCGAGTTCATATTGCCCTGGTATATCCATAAAAACAACAATATTTATATATATATATATATATATATATATAATGCCTGATGATATCTTTGCAAAGAATTTTAAATACGTAATTAACTCTTAAATTCTTTTAAAAATGTCAATTTTACACTTACAGAGACATCTCCTGGAATAATAACACAATGGCTCGCCGTTTTGTTACACTTATTTATGTAACACTATTTATAGCATGTATACTGAGTTATAAGCGCTTAAATAAATTGTTTCAGATATGCAACAAAATGCGTTTTACGGGTTAATTTAATAGAAATATATTTTACCTGTCTACAATTTCCATATTCTCTTCCAGAAACCTTTCGAGTGTCCGTTTTCTTAGAATAGTAAAATCGAGATTATCCCACGAACTTGAAGATCTAAGGCCGTTAATTGACACTAAATCAATGATATCCGTTCCAATAGAAATATATTGTGAACATCTAATGAAATTTCTTTGCGTCATGTCACGCAATTGATCAACTCGTTCTAAACGTCTGTTTGTTAATATTTCAGTAGGCAAGCAGTTTTTTTCGTTTTTAAGTGCCTTCTTTATTTTAAGTCCATACATTAATGGATTAGGTAAAGTAATTTGAGTTTTATCATTAGGTTCCGATTTTTCAAGGTAACCAATAAGATCACGAGGAATAAATGAGGTTGTTAATGGACTAGAAGTAAATTTTTCACTGAATTTTGACACTAAAATCGATAAATTAAAACATAAATTTCCAACGAATCAAACCCCAATCGGTTACGTAAATATTATCGACTTCTTCAATCAAATTAGGTTTAGCTATTAAACCCAATATTCTTTCAGAAACAAATTTCGGCAAATTGAGTGAAAGATCGGCTAAACTGTTGGTTCCAACTGGACGAACGTATTTTCCATTTGACATTCGATTTTCATAAATGCTGTCAATGAGTAACATTTTGGGGAAATAATAGTCAATAGAATTGTGGATCATAGAGAATGGAGATAAAGTCGGTCGATCTTCAAACAAATTAGGGTGATTACACACTTTTCGCAATTGCATTAGAATATTGATTATGCTCATAAATTGTCCACTTGATAGCATTTCCTTAGTACTAGTTAATAATACATACATAAGCGACTCAGCATTTAAACGAGAAAGGTACTATTACCTAGACAAAGACATGTAATCATCGTAAAGACATCTCTGACGTTTTGATAGTGGACACATAACAATATGCTCATATTTCTGAGGCATTTGCTTTTCAACATCTTTTTTTAAACGACGCAAAATAAACGGCCTCAATACTTTGTGCAAACGCATAACTAATTGCTCATTGTATTCACTACTACCTTCAATCATGCCTGGAAAAAAGAATAATAAAAAGGGTTAGGAAAGAGGAGCAAAGAATACCAGATAACGGGGAGCCAAACCACTCATTAAATTCTCGGTGTGACTGGAATATATTTGGCATCAAGAAATGCATTAAAGACCAAAGCTCCATCAGATTGTTTTGTAACGGCGTACCAGTGAGTAATAACCTGCGTTGACTATTAAAAGTCAATAATGTTTGCCATCTTTGAGATTTAAAATTCTTTATATTTTGAGCCTATTTTAGAACAAAAATCGATTTATCGTAATCTATAAGCTTCATAAAAGTATAAACCTCATCAAGAATAATATATTTCCACTTCTTTCGTTTGAATGCTTGACTGTCTTGAATCGCTAATTTATACGATGTGATACAAACATGAAATGCATTAGTTTTTGTCCACCCTTTTCGTTTTTCTTTCCGTTCTTTCATTGATCCAAAATAAGTCAATATTTTAAATCCGGGACACCATTTTTTGAATTCGATTTCCCAATTTAAAACAACACTAGTTGGAACTACAACTAGATGGGGTCCCCATATTTCTTTCTCACATGACAAATAAGCCAATAAAGCTATTGTTTGAATTGTTTTTCCAAGACCCATTTCATCGGCAAGAATACCATTGAGTCTTTTTTCATAAATAGCAGCCAACCAATCTAGACCAACATGCTGATATTCTCGTAGAGAGAACTTTAATAAAAATGGAATTTGAACTTTAACATCAGTAGATTCCAATGTAAACCCCCGGGGTTGAGTACTCATCGCAACTTCACTTATTTCTTTAAATTGACCCTAAGATTTATTTATTTTAATTATATTTCTAATTTGTTTGTGGTAAGGAAAAAAATCGTTAACATACACGTGTGACTTATAATTCAGAATAAGTAAAAGGTAATAACAAAAAGTGACTATATTAATTATTAATATAATAATGTTAATGTAGTACTGAAATTTTTGAAGTGATACTTTTGAAATTCTGTAACATACAAAAGCAGAAAACTTTTTTAAATATTTAAAAAATTAAATTAAATTAATTTGATTTTACACATATTTGGTAAACTTGAAATAATTTTAATTTGCTTAAAGATTTTTAAAAATTATATAGATAAAAAATTTAATTTAGAATTTCAAAAAACCAGTTTCTAATAATAATGTAAAGGTAAAGGTCATAAGACTTAAAGAGACTAATGGGTAAATATGCACAACAATTGATTGGAGGAATGAGTGTGTATTGAAAAAATTCAAGATTTGGGCCATAAAAACAATTGCGGGCTATGATGAAAAATTATCGCTATCAAGGATTGACCAGTGAATTTATTACGAAAAAAGTAGAAACGGTCGTGAGAGATATCCCTGCAGACAATTTCAATTATGAAGACTTTGATTTTGGTGAAGAATTTTCCGCAGGATACAATGCAGTCAATCCCGCTGACACCCAACAAACGAAACAACAGCCCCCTGTAGAGGAAACCCCAGTAAAACTCATCAAGGAATTGAAAGAAATCGAATCCGAGCAATTCAGCTATTAAAAGCAAAAAAAGCAGTCAATGGAGTGAATTATAAACATTAAATATTTAGCAATCACCATTGAAATAGATTTTGTTCATTTTAATAGAAATATTTGTTGTATTATAAACTGCTCGAATTCTTACGCTTCCCGGACCATAAAGTAAGCCGTCTAAAAACGATTTAATGCCAACACGTAAATCATTAAAAATGATTCAAACTATTCTCATAGGCTGGTTAGAGAGTTTAAATATACGGCTAAGTCACATCCATTAACTTGCGTTAATGAATAATAATGTTAATGAATTCTGTAACATACAAAAGCAGACACAAGCGGAATTTTATTAAAAATGAAATATTTATTTTATGAACGAATTATTTCAGGCTTTCTTTTTTATCGCATTACACTCTAACTCAGTCTTTCTCAAAGTGGGCGATAACGCGCCCTTGTGGGCGTTTGAGACCTAGAGGAGGGCGTTAAAGGGCCCAGAAAAAAATCGGGGCGTTACCGTGGGTTAAGCGGGCGATGATAGATTTGTAATTTCATTTACTTTATATTTTAAATTTCACTAAAATTAAAACCTACCTACTACACAATAACGAATAATTAGTTTATATTTCTACCCCGTATGACGGTATAAAACTTAAAATACTTAACATAGATTTCGTAGGATAGCCCGCACGCCGTACGCAATCAAGTTGTAACAAGTTTCTGTTAAATAACGCTATTGGAGCAATCCGATAGCAAATGTTCTGTACCGTTAAAATTTATTATTTACATGTAAAACATTTTGTATATTATACAATTAAATAATCTTTAGGGGCGGTGGCAAATCAAATTCTGTCTTAAGGGGGCGACGGTTAAAAAAAAGCTGCTCTAACTTTACATACTATGAGACAATATGAATTATGTACGAATCTGTATATGAACTAGAGTCATTGCTCATAGAACATTTTGTGAATCCACCAAACCTAACAGTAAACAATGCTATTGAACATAACAGGATGGATCGACATTGTGTGTTATGCATTAAGTATAAGCACCACAATATTCATCAAAAGCTATATATGTTCAAAATTATAAATACTTTGATATAAAAACTATTTATATCGCCATAAAGTCTTTGCCGTTTAGCGCTATGTGAGATTACACTCTTTAAAATGGAGGTTAAGCCAGTATTGGTACACGGTGATTGTGCTGAATTAAGTCTCGTATTTCACATTTTTCCCCTGGGCCTGAAATTACCGGTCTAGCGCGCTCCTGCATTAGTTGTAAACATGCTTTCAAAATTTTGTTTTTTAGTGGAGGACCTTTATAATTCCACATTGGAATAAAGTCAAAGAAAATATGGATAACTATTCAAAAATATAATTTGGATCCCAAAGTAAGGGTGCACACATCATTGATTTAGACAAAAGAATTTCAATACAAGTCCGTGCAATATTTAGGAAGGAAATGTTATTTTGTTATTCAATCAAATGTTTACTGTAACTATAATATTATAGGTTTAATTTATGGAGTTTTTTTAAAATTATCATTGTGCAGATTCGAAAATTGTGAAGGAAAACACAACTATTGGCTATATTGAATTTTAGAGCCAAAAACTTCGGAGGAGAGTTTTATGATGGGGGGTCGAGCCACATCAGTTGTCGGCTAATAAAAGGTGGATCAGTCTTCGGACTATTCCAAATATACTGGAGAAAGGTAACCGGCAATTGGTAGTAAATGCTTTGCTCGATGATGCAAGTACAGCTAGTTTTATAAGTGAGCAAGTGGCTGCTGAATTAAACCTTAGTGGAGAAAAGGTCAGAATCCCTATAAAAGTGGTTGGAGGGAGGACGGAGGAAGTTGTTGCACATCGAACAGAGATGACATTGAAGAGTTTGGATGGGTCGGTTGAGAAAGGTTTTAAGGCAATGGCATTAAAGTTTGTGACAGGTGAAATGAGAGTCATGGACTGGAATGAAGCTGCAAAATCATCGCCTTATTTAGCGGAATTGAAATTTCCTTCATATTTGAAAAGAAAGACGGTTGATGTCTTAATTGGAGCGGATTATTTAGAGCTTCAGTATTCGATTAAAGTAAATAAGAGGCGGGGAAGGTGAGCCTATTGCAAGGCTTACACCGTTAGGATGGACCTGTGTATCGGTAATACGGGTTATGGAGATTCATTTTCACATCAATCGGATTTCGTTTAAACGTATTTCGTGTCTGGAAACAGCATGAATTTTGAATTGCAGAAATTTTGGGAATTGGAAGATCTCGAAATGCCACCAATGAAAGATCGAGAGATTCTACAACATTTGAGAATGATATATATGAGGTAGAATTGCCCTGGAAAATTGAGAAACCTCATTTAAAATCGAGTAGGCGAATAGCAGAAAAGAGGTTAATGAATTTATTTGGTAGATTTGAAAAAGAGAATATACCAAATTAATTGACGATCATGAGAGTAAAGGTTATATCGAAGAAATCGATGAAAAACAGATGGCAAATGAAGGATGGATATTGCCTCACTTCCCTGTTATAAAAAGGGATAGAGAAACCAGTAAAATAAGGATTGTCTTTGATGCGGCAGCGAAGGTTGAAGGGAGATGCTTGAATGATAATATCGAGACTGGGCCAAGTTGTATAATGATTTATTTGATGTTCTAATCCGCTTCAGAAAGAACAAAGTCGCTATTGTGTGTGTGTGTGTGACATTGCTGAGGTGTTCCTACAGATAGGAATAAATAAGAAAGACAGAAAATATTTACGGTTTTTATGGAAGAGACAATCAATTAAAGAAAATGCCAGAAAGTTCAAAGAGAAATATCCAAGAGCGGTGGAGACTATCGCTGAATCGACTTACATGGATGACAGTTTGGATTCAGTCGGGACAGAGAAGGAAGCTTCGCTGCTGAAAGCACAATTAGAAGAAATTTGGAACAAGGCGGTAATGAGGACAAAGAAATGGATGTCTAATACAACGAAAGTTTTGGAGAATGCTCCAATAGAGAACAGAGCTATTAAATTAGATATCGAAGAAGAAGGAAGTATGACAATGAAAACTCTGGGCCTAATTTAGACGTCTTCTAATTTAGCGTGAGATTTTGAAATTTGGCACAAGTCATGATTGATGCAGTTATAAAGTTTCTGGTATTACGCCATGTCCCTAATGACCAGATTTTGTCCCGATTTGAGGAGACAAATGGCGAGGACTCTACATCACCCAGAGCTATGTACAAGTGGATTGCACTGCGAGTGAATCTTTACTGCGAGAAGACCGTAGAATCACAACACGGGCACTGGCTGATGCTGTGAATGTGAGCAAAGGAACCATACAAGCAATTGTGCATTAATTTGTTCCCGGCTTTCTTTCATCATAGATGCGTAAGAAGCGACTGGAATGCTCTCAGGTAAACGTCCTTCATTTCCTACAGTAATATCAGTTTGTATCCACTGCAGTCTAAACAGAATACAATTTCCAGGAGAATCAAGTTCCAAGATAAAATGAGATCGGGAAAATGCCAAATGCTGAGCGCATTTTATGGAACGCCCAGGCGCAACTCTGCATATTACTGTTGTGTGTAAATGCCGACATGCTCGACGAAAAAAACGGGTCATTCTCATGTGGTCATTCTCCAGGACAACGCACCAATCCACAAAAAACGGCAGCATCCATGCGAATTCTGGAGGAAAGTGGAAGTTACCTTGCCTGCAGTGATTTTTACCTCTTCAGGTATATCAAGAAACATATTTACGTGGGAACCGTTTGCAAATGCGTTAGATCTGATAGAAGAGGTTCCTGCCTGATCAGTCTCCTTGGAATTTTCTTCAAAAATGCCTTATCCATTGCTGTCAAAATGGTTTAGAATGCAAACGGTTATTATGTTGAGAAATGATATCTATACGTTTTAATGTGTGAAAGTTTGGGCGCACCTCGCAACTAAATAATGTAACCTACAAATAGGCTGCTTTCAAATGATTCTTAATGTTGTTTAACAACTATTTCAGTGATGATAAATCATCGCATAATCAACTTTTATGAATAATTTTTTAAAAAAAGAAGCGAAATATATAATACCAACCTGGAACTCCAATGATTCCTGAACACGAGATTTATCGTTGCCAATATTGAACACAGTTCCCAAATCAACACTCGATTCATAGGAACTAAAGCTATGATCACTGCTCACAGATTCATTAGATTCCGACAAATCAGAACTTGAAACACTAGAACTGTCATCGATTTCTTCATATTCCTCATCGTCTTTCGCAATTTCCACGACCGAATGAATTTTATGATATAACTCTACCAATTTATCCATGGGAATTTCTGCGTCTTTTTTCAGGTCGTCAATTTCCACTTTATTATTATTAACAGTTTCATCAAGTTCTTCAAATTGCTCTTGCTCGATCATAGTTTCCTCCCAATCATCACCGTCATTCGGATTTCGATTATCTCGATCGGGGGAATTCGATTCTCGAATACTGTTGTTCACTGTTGCTGAATAATTCCTTTCATTTTTACGTTCGATTTCAACAGTCTCATGGTGGTTTTTAATTCCGGTGCTCTCTTCATTCAGATAAGGCTTCAATTGTTTGCTGTCGACATTGTTATTGACCTCGGAATTAGTTGATTTGAAATAATCCCAAGGCAGTTCTTTCAGGATGTCTTCCAATGACATTTCGTTCTGAGTTTCTAAGGCTTGGATTTCCTCGTCTACATTGTATTCGATTTCCATTTCTTCTTTATCGATTGTTTCCTCATCATCTGTCAATTCGTCTGTGGCCTGGAATTTAATTTATCATTTAATATATGACAGATGATCGTTTGATTTCAATTCAAAATTGATGTCCAATTGACAAAGGAATTTAAATGATTTTATAAACAAAATTTATTATCAATTTAGAGCCATTTTGATTGGATGAAACAAATTGTTAGTAAGACAAATGAAAGTGCCAGGGTGAAAATTGCAATAATAATACCTGAAATTCCGGATCATCGTCTGTAGAGGTTTCATTATCAGCTGAAGTAATCAATTTCAGATCTTCAGTTAGCCATTCGGTGTATTTTTGCGTCGTTTCAATTACTTTTCCTAAATGATCGTTAATTGCTTCTTGACGTCTGGCGTCTAGGCGAAATTTTTGTTTTGCTACAACGATCTGAAAGCTGGATATTAACTATCATCGAATCGGGTGAGAAATTTCCAAACCTTTTGCATTTGTTTCCACCATTCTTTGACCATTTTCGATAAATTAAGACAATGCTTTCTTGCTTTAACAGTCTCTTCTTTATTGTTTCTAAGCATTTGTGCTTCTTTTTCTTTGACGAATTTGTATGCAGCAATAGATATCTATTTTTTAAATTAAAATGGTTAACTAATTTATTTTAATACTTTTTTAGCATCGACTTTTTTACATTGTTTCACAGTAGACATATTATCTTGTAACCATTTCATTTCTTTTATCAATAAATCCCAATGAAAAATTGGTTTAGGAGGATCTGCTTTTTTATTAATCATTTTCATTGACCATAGATTATTCTTCTGTAATTCTTCTATTCTACTTAGAATACAACGTTCAGCCATTACACGATCTATTATTTCATCTCCTTCAATATATTCAGGATCAGAATCATCTGATTCATCGATGAAATAGTTTCTAGAAATTTCAAAAGCGCTATCGTTTTTAACATGAAAATTATCTTTTTTGTCGTCATCCATTGTCAAATTTTTATAAAATATTAAAACATGACCACTTTGCAAATAATTTAATTCGTGAATGGAAGTTTGATATTTTTCCACAGATTTATCTATTTCTTTTTTAATAATAGAGATTATTTCTTTCTTGTGTCTTGTTGAATTTAAAATTACCGAAGCAGTTCGCTGAGGTATTTTAAATTTACTGTCACAAATTTTCCAATTATTTAATACATCGGGAATCAAACTACTTCGTGTTCGAGATGAAATACATTCTTCCATTTTTAATAACTACAAAATTATGTTATTACCTTTTTTCTGAAATTACAAATTATTTTACAATTACTTTGAAAATTAAACTTGCAGAATATACTTCCACAATAAGTTAATATAATAATAAAATATTTTTATAATAAAATAATTATCCAAAGTTTAGTTAATTTTCAAGTTTTTAAACAAATTAATTTCATCATGGAAATAATTAATTAAATATTACTTAAATTTAGTGAACGTGATTCATCACAAATTTGTAATTTTTTTAATAGAAATATTTATTTTTATAAATATTTTAATTCTTTTCAAAAAATTTATATAAAGTTATTGTTATATGTATATTTTCACACATTCTCATTTCCATTAGTTTCACTGTTTCACATTTTGGTTTTCGGGGGAAACACTTCATTTTTGACAGCATCTTCTGCGCGTTTTCATACAATGTAACCGGCGAATGTGTTCCATCTTGCCTGATTTTTCTTGCGAGGTGGTCGCGTTTCCTTAGACGACTCTTTCTTGGTGGTTTGCTACCTGACTGAAAGAATACTGGGTCCAGCGGACAGCGGTTAGAAGCCTGTGCTCATCTTTCTCATTTAAGTCCTTTCCACGTCAATTATTCTGTTTTATGAATTATATTTAACAACCTACTTTAGGATATTACTGGTGGGTTTCTGGTTGTTGATAATTATAACTATATGGTTGTTACCCAGACAACCCCATACAAATATTCTTTCGCTTACCACTCGGCACCCGTTGCTAAGCAACGTTGGAACTGTGTTCGAGTGGGTGGGTCGTTCGCAAAAAGTGAGCGCTATTGCTAAGGCTGTAATTGACCGAACGATCCTCGGGTTCAACGAGCTGCCGATAGGCCTGTGCTCGATTTCGATTTATTTGGGTCCCTTACTATCAGTGATTTTCGTTAATGCGATTTCCAGGTTTGTACTTCAAATCTGTGAGTTTGAATTGAGTCAATTAACACTACTAATTATCAACGATGTCATTTATTAAAAGCAAAGTTTCATGTTCGTGGATTACAACACATTCGCCTCCTTGAGTCGCCGACGTTTTGCGCGTTCGGCTCGTCCTGGTCGATGCCGGTTGGGCTTGTCCATGGGTGTAGATGGAGCCAGCGTGTCCCGGTAAGCCAATTGCGCCGGGGCGAAGACTAACGGGTGAGTTACCGCTGCCTCTTCCTGGCTCGCCGACAGCGCTGTTTCCAGTCCTTTGATTTGCGTCCGTAAGTTCTGTACCAATTGTCGTTCGCCGGCCCATCCCTTCTGTGCTGCTTCTACTCTTTGATAGACCACCTTCGCCCTTTTTGGTTCTATCCAGGTACTCTTGATTTGCTGGATATCACGGGTGAGTTGGAGCAGCTGTCGATGTTGATCCCGATTGGTTGCGTGGGCCTTATCTAATTCTCTTTGTAGAGCGGAAAATTGTTGAAAATTCATTTCTGAAATAAGATAAAGTGTTATAATATATATTTTTAAATAAAATAATTGAGTGTTCGAATATGTATCTTTAAATAAAACAATTGATCGTTTAACCAGAAGAATCTCTGGGCCATCACTTATTAATTAACTAACTATTCGGTTAAAGTGACAATGAATCAAGAGAATATTTTATGAAACATCGAAAATGTGAAAACGGACTCATTTATTTAATTTAACTCAGGAAATTCCATGTACGTTTAAAATGTCTTTGTCTTCCTATCTTCGGCTCTTGAGATTCCGCACTCTCGCATAGGAGTGTTCGCGTCGAAGTTCGGTGATAACATTTTCATTCCTCATCTCTCTTGGTAGGACGTGCCGAGGAACTGCCATCGCGCATCTCGGCATTCGTCTCTGGAGCCTGGGATCGTCTAATTCGAATGATACATTATATTGCGGGGCATACCCGTCAGTACTGGGTATTCTGCCCGCCGCAATATCCTCATTCACCCTCCGGAGATAGCGCCTTGCTTGACCCACTTGACGATTTGTTTCGGTTTGGTGACGCTCGAGACGAGCCAGCAGGTGCTCCACCTGCCCTTGTATCTCTCTCGCCGGATTCCTTCCGGGCTCCCTTTTTATTGCTACATACGGGAGATCCACCTCGTCGGAGTCTCCCTGCGTACCACCTCGGGTTTCACTGACCGGGGATATTGAAAATCCCTCGTCCCACATCGCCTGCCTACATCTGGCAGCCGAGTGAGCGGGGAACCGGGCTATCACTCTGGATGTGTCGATCCACGAGTCCTCTAGTAAACGAGAAATATTAATTGACGAATGACATCTAACTTCTATATATTTTGATTCACGAGTCTTATAACTTATTCAACACCTTCCACCTTCGTAATGCGTTATCATTCTCAACCGGATTCTTTTCCGGCGGAGGTCTTACTATTATCGCACTTCGCCGATAGTGGCCTTTGGTTCACAGGAGGACATTAATCTACGGGCCTCCCTTTGACAAATTACTAGGGTCACTGTCTATGCTCACCGCACTTTACGTTGGTTGATGAAGTTATTATCAATTATGTTGTACAATATCCCATCTAGACTATACCCCACCAGGGTTGACGCCAAAATAAAAATATTCAGCCGTCCACTTTTGAAATGTATAAGAGGTTTTAGTGATAGAGACTGGAAAGTAAGACCTATGCGATAGGAGAGTAGGAACCGTCATAGCCCAGTCTAATTTAATTTTAACGATAAATAACATTACTTTTGCGCATTTACAATCATAAGTTTAATTTGATTCTAATAATAATTTCCATTATTTTTGCGCATTTGCAATCTAACATAAGTTACTTTAATGCTGATAATAAATTACTTTACTTTTACAATTTTGTAATTTAATCAAAACTAATTTAACTCAAACCATGAATTACTTTATTTTCCTTATGGCCTGACATGGCAACCTGAGATCCTACGCAAAAGGAAAATATGTGTCCGGCTTCATAGTGGTGGTGGGTTTCTGGGTTTTGATTTTTTGAAACTATATGGTTGTTACCCAGACAACCCCATACAAATACTATTTCGCTTACCACTCGGCACCCGTTGCTAAGCAACGTTGGAACTGTGTTCGAGTGGGTGGATCGTCCGCAAAAAGTGAGCGCTATTGCTAATGCTGTAATTGACCGAACGATCCCTGGGTCCAACCAGCTGCCGATAGAAGGGCTGTGCTCGCTTTTCGATTTTAAGGTCCCATTATTCTCCTATCTCTTTCAAATGTTAACCCATATTCTCCTATCATTTATCTTTATGTCTGTTCGCCTAGTCCTTCTTATCGTCGTTCGTATTATCAACCTTTACCATGGCCTGTACACTTTTGCTATGTTAAATATACTCAATAACTACAGTGTTCCCTATTATTATTACTAGCACCATCACTGCCACTATTATATGTATTACCCTTATTGCTTGTTGCTATTATTACATCCATTATTATTCTTGTTACTATAATTACTATTATATTTATTAACATTACCACTATTATTATTATTATTATTACTATTAATATTATCATAATTATTATCATTATCATTATAAGTACCATGATCATTATTATTATTATTATTATTACTATTCTTATTATTATTATTATTATTATTATTATTCTTATTCTTATTCTTATTATTAGTATTGTTATAATCGCCATTATCATTACTCTTATCATTATTATTATTAAATTGTTAGTAGGGATTCGTCCTTATTCCTCAGCTTTGTGAAAATACTTTACTTATATAAAAATTTAGCCGTACTCCATCCTCATTCTACAGTTTCCGACAGAGTATTTTTATTGATTCGAAAATTTTGAGCAGCGATCCGCCCTTATTTTGTGGTTTCAAGAGAATATTATACTAATAATCGAACAACATTTCACTTTTAATTTACTATTTTCTATAAGTATTTTAACTAATTCGGAAAATTTGAGCAGCGTTCCGCCCTTATTTTACAGTTTTACGGTAAATGTTTTAATTATTTCCGAAAATTTGCGCAGCGTTTTGCCCACATTTTCCGTCTCCATTCAACCTAATTTATTTAATTTTGATATACTATTTAAAAACATTATTTTCAACGATTTTGGTCGTTCGGATTAATCTTTTTCCGATGGCTATTCATTTTAACTGTTGCAACGATTTCGCTATTTTCCCCGCTACCCTTTCCCTCTCTTTGTCCTTATGATCTATTTATGTTCATATTATAGTTAATGAGTGCCCACTGGACTACTCGGTGTTAGTGATTTTGAGCCGATTTTTGTTTAAAATTTTATGTCGATTTTATCGAAATTAATTGCAAGAAAGTGGAGCCAAAAGACCCACTCTCAACCTACTCTCTTTCGCTATTTAGATTCAATGATTTGACGTTCGAGTTCCTGCGTTACGCACGCCGGAACCCTCACGGGCACAAGCTATAGGCGGAGAAACCGCACTTACACAGGTTGGTAATTATGTTTTAGTTTAATAGCTTGCAAGTAGGTAGTTAGGGGCACACTGCAATACAAAAATTATAGGGGGGGGTTTATTTACAGATTAAATTTCGGATTATCTTGATTACATAATGATGTAATCAACTAAATTAATTTTGTGTGTATTTTAATTAATTTTTTTTGTGTGTATTTTTTTTTCGAAATTTTTTTCGAGTTTTTGGCGCGATTTTTTTTTAAATTCATATTTATTTTCGAATTTTTTTTAAATTCAAATTTTGGCGAATTTTTGAAATAAAATTGAAATATTTTTTTTTGAATAAATTTTTTTTTAATCACACTATAGTCAGGGGGGTATTTTTGAAAAAGACTAAAATAAATTGGCTTGAATCGCCTAACGATAAAAAAGCAAAAAATTAAAATTGGCTCAAATCGCCTAAGATGAACAGACTATTGTTGGGCCAGCACACAAATAGCCTTGAGAATTGTTTAAATGCATCAGTAATACAGCACGAAAACCCAGCACCAAGATAACTTAAAATACAATATACAACACCAACTAAACACTTTAAAATCTGAGAGAATATAAATAAATATAAAATCAAAAAACATAAAAGTAAAATAAAATAAATACAAAATGCATCAAGAACCGCACGAAATCTACATAAAAAATAACATAATAACAAGAAAATTCGACCGTAAAATGACCATTTATATAAAATTAAAAATTAATGAATTAAATGAATAAAAATAAAATATTTTTGGATGAATAAATTTAATTAAAAATGTTAAAAATAAATTACCAATTAAAATTAAGAAATAAATAAAAATTTAATTTAGATAACACAAATAATTTCAAAGTCGAATTTTGTTTAATCGCACTAAAACTAACACGCAAGGTTAAGGCCAAATTATAGGTATAAATACCGATGTGTTTTCACAAATTTTCAGTCTTATTTTTCGGAGAAAAAATTTCATTACAGAACTGTATAACTGGTTGTATAACTGGTTGAGAGCCGTGCATTCAGGCAATTAACACGGGTAAGTGTTTTGCCTGAACACGATCACTCTCAACTGGTGCAATATTATTAATTGATTTTTTCGAAGGGAATTGATGGATCGAATTTATGGATGATTTTTGTTTTTCAAATTGAATTTATGGATAATTTTGTTTTTCCAATTGAATTTATGGATGGTTTATCGAATTAAATTTATGGGATTTTCGAAGTAAATTTTATGGAATGGATACAATGAATTTCAAATGTATGTGGCCGATGTAATATGCTGAATAAATATTTTATATCTACAGCCTTAGTGCATCGAAACTTTTATTCCAAATGCTATGGTAAAATATTATTTGTTATTCCTTTTCCGGCCCACAGCCAAAGACAAATCACAAGTTAATAAAATAAAACACACTATCGAACTGTGTAAGTGCGTGTAAAATCGCCAATAGTTCGTGCCCGTGAAGGCCCCGGCGTGCGGAACGCAGGAGCCAAAACGTCAATATTATCCGTACATAGGGGAAATTGGAGGGTAAATGAGTAGTCCCTTGGCTACTCCTTCACCATCCGTTTCCTGTAAAATTGACATAAATTTTTAACAACAATCGGCTCAAAATCTCTAACACCGAGTAGTCCAGTGGGCACTCATTAAATATAATATGAACATAAATAGATCTTAAGGACAAAGAGAGGGAATGGGTAGTGGGGAAAATTGCGAAATCGTTGCAACAGTTAAAATGAATAGCCATCGGAAAAAGATTAATCCGAACGACCAAAATCATGAAAAATAATGTTTTAAATAAGAATTAAATAAATTAATTTGAGTTGAGGCGGAAAATATGGGCGGGACGCTGCTCAAATTTTCCGAAACAATTCAAATACTTAACAAAAATAGTAACGTAAAAATGGAACGTGTAAAATAAGGGCGGAACGCTGCTCAAATTTTTCGACTCAACAAAAATACTTTACCGAAAACCGAAAAATACAGATGGATTACGGCTAATGTTGTATATCAATAAAAAAATTTTAACGCTGAGAAATAAGGACGGATCTCTACAAAATCTTAATAATAATAATAACGATAATGATAAGGGTAATGGTGATTATAATAATAATAATAATAATAATAATAATAATAATAATAATAATAATGATAATAATGATGATAATAATAATAATCATGGTATTTTTAGTAATGATGATAATAATTATGATAATAATAATAGTAGTAATAATCATAGTAGTAATAACAATAAATATAATGGTAGTTATAGTAATAAAAATAATAATATAGGAAATAGTAGCAACAATTAATAAAGGTAATACATATGATGGCAACAATAATAATGCTGGTAATAATAATGGGAAACATTGTAGTTATAATAGGGATAAGGGTGAAAGATATAATGTGGGTGTATTTAACATAACAAAGGGTGTACAGACCATAAAAAAATCATCAGCATGGACAATAATGAGAAGGACCAAGCGAATGAGCATAAAGATAGATGATATGAGAGTATAGGTTAACATTTGACAGAGATAGGAGAATAATGGGACCTAAAAATCAAAATCGAGCACAGGTCTTCTATCGACAGCTCGTTGGACCCAGAGATCGTTCGGTCAATTATAGCATTAGCAATAACGCTCACTTTTTGCGGACGATCTACCCACTCGAACACAGTTCCAATGTTGCTTAGCAACGGGTGCCGAGTGGTAAGCGAAAGAATATTTGTATGGGGTTGTCTGGGTAACAACCATATAGTTTCAAAATATCAAAACCCAGAAGCCCACCATACAAATTTGGGGGCTCAGCCGGGATCGAAATGATTTTGTTGGCAAAGGACCAAAGGAAACCGAAATAAAAATCTTGGAATTAAATAGAAAATGTCGGGACGACATTTTTACCAAACCCCGGAAAGATGAGAACGACATGAAACAAAACAACAAAACCCAGAGAACGATTGATGGAAAACGAACAACCTGACTATAAGATAAGGAGAAATGTCAAGGAAATAAACGACTAGCCCACCATACAAATTTGGGGGCTCAGCCGGGATAACCATGATTGTTTTTGCAAAGAACCCAAGGAAATAAAAGCAAATGTTTAATTATTAAACAGAAATGTTGGAACGACATTTTGTCGGACCACGGAGAGAGGGTGAACTAAAGAATGGAACTTAACAACAAACGAAGGAAAAAGATCGACTTATTGACGATGAGAAAACAGTTCGATGATATTATGTAGAGAACGATGAGCTGAGTAAAAATGCCAATTGAACTATGGTTGTATTTTCTAAGGTTCGAAGTTACAAAGGGTCAAACTTTGACCAAAAATTTTATTTTTGATATGTTGTACAGGACGGTGAGTTGAGTATTATTGTCAATGGAACTATAGTCGTATCTTATCGAACTTCAAAGGTGTAAAGGGTCAAACCTTGACCAAAAATAAAATTTTTGATATGTTGTAGAGATCGATGAAACAAGCAAATAGAACTTTAGTCATCAGAGCTTTAGATAAAAAGTTATAAAGAGTCACAACTTTGGCCAAAAAAAATTTTTTAATTTTTGATATATTGTGTAGAATAATAAGACGATCAAAAATTACCATAGAACTATCATCATGTGAACTTTTGATAAAAAGTTACAATGGGTCAAAACCTTCGAATACTCTAGAATTCAGAGAATTGTGAAGAAATTAAAAATTTTGAAAGTGAATTGTAAATATTTTTGTAAATCAGTGGAGACAAAGTGTATTAATCAATAAAGTGTATATCGTTTGGAGTTCGTTACTGGTGTTTAAAGCACGTTTGGAGTCAGATCGACAATAATTTCTATTCGAAGTCACCGACAACCCGAACAATACGATGAAACAAAACAACAGTTTAGAAAACTCATGAATGACGAGTATTGTAATAAGAGAGGAAAATATCAAAATATGTAAATAAATTTAAATATTAGATACACAAAAATTTCAAAAATGAAACGATTCAACAGGAAAGTGGGGATAAAATTATCGATATTTGTAGAGCAGGAATCAAAGAAACAGGAAACTATAAATAAAAATAAAAGTATGGGTAGGTTGTACAAATCAATGGAAATCATCGTGTAAATATCATCCAAAAAACCGTAGAAGTAGTAATAAGAATATAAAAATTAGATAAATAAATAAAAATTAAAATAATAAAAACAGGGAAAAGGTGGAAATCACGAGGGTTAAAGTGATTACAAATAGGGGAAACCACAAAATCGGGTCGTCTAAGAGTTCGTAAAAAATTGGAAAGCTAGAAATTACTGGATTAAAATTGTTTGAAATAAAACGTGATCACCAAGTCAGTTAAAATAATTCTAAACGTAATAAACGATAAATTGAAAGTAATTAAATTAAAGATCAAAATATTAACGGAAAAGGTTGCAACGATTTCGAACCCTTACCCCTATGAAATGAGAAATATTAGCGGAAGTAATGAACAATTGATTGTACGTATTACAAAAGACATGAGGCCAAGTAAAGCCAAATTAGATACTAAACGAGAACAGATAATCGATTAAGTTAGAGAAATTGACGAAAAGATAATCCAGATGATGGAGAAACTTAGGCGTAGATAAAAGGAAATGTTCAGGTGTAAATGAAATGAATAGTGAGAAATGAGCGTAGATGAATAAAATGATGATGCTAGTTATTAATGAAAATAAAGGATTAGAGATAATAATGAATTACGAGAATAATAGTTAGCAACCAGAGGAAAATGATGATTGAAAACGATGAGTTGAGATTAATAATAATAATAAATGAGACAACAATAGCAACCGAAAGGTGTAAAACATACGGAAAAAGCCGAAAACTTCATTAAAGCCGTTAAATAAATTCTGAGTGGACAAGTAAAACACAACTTAAACAGTGAAAGCTGAAAAATCACACATAAGGTACGGTAAAAGTTTCGATGCATCATTTTGTTAGTATATTTTGTAATGTTATTTATATTATATGGAAATAATACTGGAAAGTAAGATTTAAAACCGAGCTATCATAACGATAGTACGCTTATTCCGATGGGGAACCTTGATCAACCAGAGGAGAGGAAGGTAGTAGGATCCGTCGCAAATGTTGGGGAGTTCCTGGCGAGAGATTGATCACCTCTCTGGGGAACAAACCAACGCGATTACTACAATTTTTGAACTGGGAAAGTGAAGGGGAAACCGAAAATAAAAATAAAAATTGAAAATGCGCATGATTTAGATACCGGTAAGAAAGCTGAAAAGTTAGTAAAGGTACCTAGAGACATTTTTTTCCCTAGCTGGTGGTGAGGCACCAGAGGACAGCTACGGACTGTCGTGTTCAGGATGTTATCAGCCAAGGGACTGGTGGCGCTGAACCGTTCGATACAACAACCCGGATACCACACCGAGTATCGAATGAATATTTTTATTGCTGGGCGGGACTCGATACACAACCCGGATCCCACAGCGAGTATCGAGGGCACCAAACGGTAGGTGAGATGTGAACTAACCGGTAAATGGTTCATACTCAAAAGGACCTACTAAGGTCAGATCAGGGCGGCCGAATTGTGCCGGGAATCTGACGGGAGAGCGGGCAGATATTAGATAGTTTATTGAGAAAATTTTCCGCGCCCATGTTCATCGCTTCCTTTTCTTTTCACTATTCGGGAATTCAGGTAAACCGCTTTTGGAGCTTGACTGAACGTCTAGGCATTTCCATACTTTTATATTCTCCGAGGTACACAACCCGGATCCCACACCGAGTACCGAGGGAATGTCTTTTTTAGTTTTCCCAGCGAGGAGTTTGGTACAAAAACCCGGATCCCACACCGAGTACCAAATATCCGAGTGGCGGTCAGTAAAGCGTAACCGGAAAAATGCGCTAGACAAAAGACGCCATGGATTGAGAGTCAGTGTGAGGCCTCAAACATACCCAAAAGTCACTGATGAAACTCAACTCCGATGATTAGAGTTAGATGAATATGATGAAAGATAAAATGAATAAGATAGATTAGATTAAAGTTAATAGGAATATGAGTAAGGATAAAACTGATAGAATATGATTATGATTAGATTAAACAGTAAAGATGAGAAACAGTTATGAAATAGGATATAGAAATGAGATATGATTATGATAAGACATTACAGATAAGATATGATATGATTGAATACTAAAGATGATATGAGACATGATTAAAGATGAGATATGATTATGATTAGATAATAGAGGCCATAGAGTGCCAGATGGGATATGATTATGATTAGATATTAGAGGCCATAGAGTGCCAGATGAGAAATGATTATGATTAGATAATAGAGGCCATAGATTGCCAGATGAGAAATGATTATGATTAGATATTAAAGGCCACAGAATGCCAGTTAGAAATAAGATGACGAAGGTCGGAGAGCCAACGGAAACAATAGAGGGTATAGAGCGCCAGCGACTGAGGATTAAGTAAACGATTTTTAAATCAATGAGACATAGGAAAAATGATTTACAGATTGAATGAGAGTATGAGTATAATGATTTTATTATTGTAATATAGATAATTAATGCGACCACATAGATAATTGATAAGACTATATAGATAATTGATACGAGGTCGATAGATAATTGTTACGAGATATAGATAATTCAAAAATGAAGGGAGATGAAGCAAAAGAAAAATTATTACAGCGAATAAAGTTTACGGAAAAAGACAAGAGAATTTAAATAAAAAAGGCCCATAGAGCAACAGCGGTTAAAGTTTAAGGAAAAAGACGAGAAGAGTTAAGTAAAAAGGCCTATAACGCATAGAGATTAAGGAACGTTTTTGGACATATGATAGAGATAAAGGAGAATAGTAAACGAGACAATTATTGATATGATGGTGATGATTTATTTGATTAAAATAGTTAATTGATACGACCGGATAGATAATTGATGCGACTATAAGGATAATTTAGACGAAACAAATAGATAATTGATACGAGCTATAGATAATTTAAAATAAAATTAAAATGAAAAGACAAAAATTAAAAAGATAAAGAAGCTGACGCAGCGAAAAGAATTAAAATAAGGAGAAGCAATGAGAGTAACACGATAAAATTAATGCGGAAATTTATGTAGAATAATATGTACTAGAAGTGTTATTTATTTTTAGATAATTGGCAAAGAATAAAGAGATCAAGTAAACGACGAATAATAGAGCCGATAAACTAGAGATAGAATCAAGAAAACGAGTTACGAGAAACCGGAATCAAGAAAACCATTGAGTGGAGAAACTGAGAATATACCGAAACGAACGGAGAACAAGGATAAAAAAAATAGACCATTTTATTGGAATTCAGAAAGATAGAACCAATGATTACAACAAGATTAGAAAGTTTGGAAACAGAAGCCGAAAAATTAGATAAATTAACGGAAAAGTTAACCGACAAAGGAAAACAACGTGAAACCACCCGAACCAGAAATTCCAATTCAGTTGAAAACAAGTACGAGTAAAGAGATGGAAAAATTCCGAGAAGAAATGAACCAAGAGTTGCAAAGTAAAATTACGGATAAAACGGAAATATATATTTGAGAAAATCAACAATGTACGAAATCACACGAGATGAACCGGAAATGAGGAGCCGAGAACCGATATTTTCGAGTTTAAAGAGGAATGTACAGGAGATTTATTCAGAAAGAAAATGCAACTAAGAATATTTAAATGACGAAAAAGAAACTGGAAATTCGGAAATAAAAACAGTTGGAACAAAAATAGCTGAAACATGGCAAACGGAAATCGTACTGGAAGAGAAAATATTAACCACAATGGAAGAAAGAGTCGAAAGAGAAAATGAACAAACCGAGTTAAAAGATCGAGTATCAGAACCAATAAAAGTAGTGATGGAAATAACGAGACAAACGAATGATATTTACCCGCAAACAAATCAATATATTGAAAAACCATCACGAATTTACGATATGCCAGTTAAGAGGATTCAAGACAGTAGAGGTAAATTTATAAATTATAATAATTATTTCAGGATTAACAACGCGAGTTACAATCCAGTATGTACTATCCGTTCAAAAGGAGGATGCCGAACTGACCGAGATTATCAACTAAAGAATTGCCAAGGATGTGATAGAAGAGTTCGCACAAAAAGTACTAACAGACAATCAATAGCAATGAACCCTACACGAAACGTAGGAGAAGAAATGATAATCTGTTTTAATTGCAATCAAAGCAGTAATATGTCAAAGAATTGTCGAATGAGAAGAATTCAAGGTCAACAAAAACCCAAACCAATTCAAGAAGAGTCCACAAAATAACCCAACACTAGAGGTCAGACATTGAAGAGATATGGCGATAATGAGTACAACAACAAGATTCGAGATTACAACCTGTTTCAACTGCAACCTAAACGGACATATAGCTGCAAATTGTCCAATAGAGAGAAAATCGAGACAACCAAAACCAAACAATTATAGTCAAAGTACACAAAGCAACCTAAGACAAGAGATTGAGCAATTAGGAGGTATGATTCAACGAATATCCGCAAACAATCAAAGACAACGAAGTAATACGAGGAGAAACAGGAATGATGTTCGATATTAATGGACCAGAAAATATTCGGAACAGCAACAAATCGAATGGCAGAGATTACAGAGAGAGGAAATCCAAGAAATTCGATAAAGACGGATGAAAAGAAATTAAATATCAAGTAGAAGCAATATGTCGAAAATAGTCAATACAAAAGAAATCCACACTGCGGAGCAGTGTGTGGTCAACAGCGAGGAGGATATAACAATAAATAACGAAAATAACGACAAAGAAAATAAAGTAATTAAGAAAGACGAAACTCAAGAGGTCAAAATAAAATCAGAGCAAGAATCGAGCAGCGCAAAAAAAAATAAAAAATAAAGATAATTCAAGAGTTCACCGAACGATAGACGACAAAAAAGCAGAAAAAACAGCGATAAAAGATATCGAAAAAACAAAAAACAAAATATCAAAATACGAGGGTACTACTACAAAAATCGAAAAGAGAATCGATAAGGAAAGCGAAAATAAACATGTTACAACAAGGGCTAAACAATAATGAAAAGGACAAGAAAGAGGAACTTCAAATAAACGTGAAAAGTAAAGTATTAGAGTCAAAATCTATACAAACAACAGGAGACAATATAGAAATAGGAATGATGTCAATCGAACAAGAGGTAATAGATATTTTAATGGTTAATAAAATTTCAGAGGGAGAACTAATCGAAAAGAGAATCCAAAGACAACAAACGAGAAATCTGAATATACAAGACAGATCAAAAACAGTCAGTGAATTGAAAACTGAGACAAAAGAAGATGTAATTGAAGAACTCAACAATACAACCCACGTGGAAAGGAAAATTACAATATGGTATTGATTTACTCAACAAAACACAACTAGGAAAACCCCAACGAACGAAGAAAGTATCTGGACAATCGATACGAAAGCTAACAACGTAAATATCAGAGAATATCGTGAAACATGTCAAAATCGGGACACACAGAGAACGACTACTATCGACATCAAATAAGCCAACTATTCGGGAAGAGAGGACACGTAAATAGATTTTGTAACAAAAGACGCGGAAAATGTTATAACTGTCTAAAATGGGGACATATGACTCGGAATTGTCCACATAAACAGACTCAGAACCCATCCGGAACAGTGGGACTAATGAGAGGAAGCAATAGGAAATCAAATGAGATCAATACCAACACCAGAATAAAGCCAGCGAATGATACAAGTGTCGAATCAAGTTACGAACCAGGAAAAGACATGACAACTGGAAGGCAGAAAAACCTATTAGGCATGACGAAACAAATTAACGGAGCCTCAAACAGCCAAGAGACAAAATCAAGATATTATAGAAATCAGGCGAAACTGAAACGAGAACATAACGAAATCCACGATGTTAGAATTAATTACCCGGAACAGATAAAAACAATCATCAAGATAACTAAGGAAATAATGCCGAAATGGACTAGAAACAAGAATACCACCGAGATATTAGGAGGAGTAACAAAGATGATCACGAACTACGCAAAAGGCTCAAAATCAACAGCAGAAATCAGCATCCTAAGGAATCGAATGCCAATATTATTCACAATAATTGACATAGCAGGTAATAAACTACCACACCATGCCATAGAAAGCGAAAATGAGGAACGAACGATGGAAATTATCGAGATAATGAACCAATGTGGACAACATACAAATATCAGAAATGAGAAAGGACAAACACCCATGAATATTGTAGTGTCAAGAGATGCGTCAACGAAAATTCTGAGGGAGTTATTAAAAACAAGATCGACTCTAAATGAGAAGGACAATAAAGGAAAAACGATGTTAAATTATATTACGATGTCGCGAGAAGCAAGTGCAATAGGGTTCGTTACGATAAATACAATTCAAGAAGACATCGAAATAATAGGACAAAATATAAACCCAATTCTTGGAGCAATCGGGAGAGGATACGATAAAGCAGCAGCAAAACTGATCAAGTGGAGAAAAAGAAAATCTGATAACGAAATCATAGACGTAAACAAATTCGAAAGCAATGCAAATATATTAGTAAAAAGAGCAATGAAATCCGAATATGCATTACCAAAGACGATAATAGCCCTGTTAAAGAGATGAGAAATAAAATTCACGGACAATAAAAGAGAGCCTGAGAGAATAGTGTCCAGAAAAGAAGAATTAGAAACATTGGTAGGAGAATGGCACCGAATACAAGGAAAACTAGCGGTAAAAAAAAAAAAAAAAAACAAGAAATTGATGACATCAGAAATGGAAGAAAAATGCTAATCAAGATGTATGAAGATATAATCAAAGAAATAAATGCCGAGGACAACAGGATTGAGAAGGCTCGATGTAATAAAAACCAGGACAAAAAAGGAAGATGATAACGAAGAGGGAGAAAACCAAGATAGAAATAAAAAAAAAAAGGCAAAATCCAGTAGCCTACAAAGAAATAAGACAACAATCAAAGCCAAATAACGTAGACGATCAGAAGAGATCAAAAGATGAAGAAAACACAGACAAAATCTGTTTGAACCAAATGATGGACTCACAGAAAATTCAAAATCGAGAAAACAAAGCAAGTCAAGATATGAACTAATACCCAAGTATGATATGGACGCAACAACCACCGTCACTAATTTCACCACTCCAGTGGCCAAGTGAGGTCGATATATATCCAGTAATTGATGAGAGATGCGGAGGGATACGCACCTTGCGCGTAGACCCTTTGGAGATAAAGTAAAAAATAGTTAGAAATGTGCATATAATTTATATAATAGATTTGTTTATATAGTAATGTATAAAAGTAGTGTATAAATATTATATGGAATGAATATAATAATATCCGATAATATATAAAAGTAGTATATAAATATTATAGTCGAGGAGCGAAAACAAATTAAAAATCAGACGATGTGACAAAGAATAAAGCGGAATGAGAAAGACAAGTGATGCGATATTACGTTAAAATGGAGAAACAAATCAAATGGAAGCCAATCAAATATCAAGCAGTAAAGCTTAGTTAGATAGATGAGTGTAAAACAAGAATCAGATCAGGATCAGAAATTGAAATAAACCGACTAAGAGATACCGAAGCCGTCAAGAAAATTAGAAACAAGAGTAGACTTGGAGAGCAAATTAAGACCTAGAAAATTCAGTACAATCAGATGAAAGACGAAAATCAGGAACAACGAAAACAAAGTCACGATCGGAGTAAGATAAAGCAGCAAAACAGTAAAGGAAGTATCAACACGAAACGAAAGCATTGAAGAAATAGATGAAATACCAAGTCAGTCAACAAAAAAGACGTGGGAGAATAATTTAACAAAAAACTGAATCAATTAATGCGAAACTGACGAATAACAACAAACAGGTAGATAATTGAAAAACAAAGCTAAACGAAAAAACGAAAAAGACAAGGAAATAGAACTAGTAAACAGGTGGAAGAGATTCAAAAATCAATTCGGGGAATAAAGTAAGAAAAACAACCAATTGCAAGTGAAATTAGATGCAGCCAAACGAGACAAAATGAATATCACGGAACAGTAATCCAAAACAAGACTGAAGTCCAACACTGGATATGAATAAAGAAAGGACCAAAGAACAAATCAAGAACAATTCAACAATCAAAAACCAGATAACAAGAAAGACAAATCGAATCAGTAAAGAGAGATTACAAAAGACAATACCAATAAACGACAAGACAAAGGATGATGAGACTGAACTACGAAATGCACTCAACCAAAATTGAGTATCGATGAATCTTGCAAATGGTAATAAAGGCAAACCAAGAAGATAAGCGATGCAAAAATAAAGTAAATACCAATCACAGAAACGAGAAACCAGACATAATAATAAAGGCAACAGAAATCAAAAGGAAGAGAAACAGAAAGTCAAACCGCTACCTAAAATCAAGAGGAATGATAACGAGTCTTATTAAAATAGCTCGAAATTTGTGGAATGCGAAAGCATCATGATATTGGCGATGAGGAAGAAGATGGCAGTAATAAACTCATATATGAAACCTAGTATCCCTTAGAAAGATGTCGAAAAACCCCACAATCAATCAATCGATGCAAAACTTAACTGTAACAAATATGCCGATATATGAGAAGCCAAAGGATACCAATTACGGACGGATCAATTCCTATTATACCCAATGGTCAAAGGATTAAAACAAGAAAAACGGATCGTTCAAACCCTCAGAACTCTAGAAAATCAAATCGAAAGTCAATAGAAAAAGGAAACACCCATCAAGGAAACAATATTAAAATAATCATGGATGATCTTTAGAAACCCTACAAAATAACAAAAAGAACCGAAAATCGAGAACAAACAGCCAAAATTGATAACTGAAAAGAAGAAACTCAAACCAACCTCAAAGAATCATGAATAATCCCGAACCGATCAATTATCATCAAACAATCGAGACTAAATAATATAATAAAGGGTCAGCTATCCACAGAATCCAATTGAACACCACCCAGTTCAAGATGCAAAGAAAAAATCAACAAACGAAAGTTAGAATGTCAATTTACAACTCAATACCCTAAATAAACCAGCAAAAAAGGAGTCTTGAACTAAACATTCTATCTATTCTTCTTATCTGAGATTCACTAAGCCTGCCAATCTTCCAAACAATCGGTATCTAATCAATTCTATACCAAATAAAGTCAATTCCCCAAACTAAACAAAATCTCAAAGTCAAATCGCACAACAGATATCGAATCGTCAAAATATCAGAACCTGCTGAAGAAAGTAATCAATCAGAAACCAAGAAACTCAAGGCATCAGCGAGACGAATACCCAAGTGACAGAATATTGAACTCATGATTAACAATGAACTAATGATTCTTAGACTATTAACTATTCTTTATGTGTGATCATGACCGGACTGTATGTCCTCTTTCACTTCATCTTGGAATCCGTATATTGATGTATACTGTATGATTATTTTTATGCATGTGGGTTTTAAGGTCACGACTCTGTAGCTCGTAGACCCAATTGAATGGAAAATGTAAACTCTGCATAGTTCATAGCTTAGATCTTTTAGAAATTGCGGGTCGCAATTTTACGGGCCCCGGAGTGTTTTATGTTGGGCCAGCACACAAATAGCCTTGAGAATTGTTTAAATGCATCAGTAATACAGCACGAAAACCCAGCACCAAGATAACTTAAAATACAATATACAACACCAACTAAACACTTTAAAATCTGAGAGAATATAAATAAATATAAAATCAAAAACATAAAAGTAAATAAAATAAATACAAAATGCATCAAGAACCGCACGAAATCTACATAAAAAATAACATAATAACAAGAAAATTCGACCGTAAAATGACCATTTATATAAAATTAAAAATTAATGAATTAAATGAATAAAAATAAAATATTTTTGGATGAATAAATTTAATTAAAAATGTTAAAAATAAATTACCAATTAAAATTAAGAAATAAATAAAAATTTAATTTAGATAACACAAATAATTTCAAAGTCGAATTTTGTTTAATCGCACTAAAACTAACACGCAAGGTTAAGGCCAAATTATAGGTATAAATACCGATGTGTTTTCACAAATTTTCAGTCTTATTTTTCGGAGAAAAAATTTCATTACAGAACTGTATAACTGGTTGTATAACTGGTTGAGAGCCGTGCATTCAGGCAATTAACACGGGTAAGTGTTTTGCCTGAACACGATCACTCTCAACTGGTGCAATATTATTAATTGATTTTTTCGAAGGGAATTGATGGATCGAATTTATGGATGATTTTTGTTTTTCAAATTGAATTTATGGATAATTTTGTTTTTCCAATTGAATTTATGGATGATTTTGTTTTTCCAATTGAATTTATGGATGGTTTATCGAATTAAATTTATGGGATTTTCGAAGTAAATTTTATGGAATGGATACAATGAATTTCAAATGTATGTGGCCGATGTAATATGCTGAATAAATATTTTATATCTACAGCCTTAGTGCATCGAAACTTTTATTCCAAATGCTATGGTAAAATATTATTTGTTATTCCTTTTCCGGCCCACAGCCAAAGACAAATCACAAGTTAATAAAATAAAACACACTATCGAACTGTGTAAGTGCGTGTAAAATCGCCAATAGTTCGTGCCCGTGAAGGCCCCGGCGTGCGGAACGCAGGAGCCAAAACGTCAATATTATCCGTACATAGGGGAAATTGGAGGGTAAATGAGTAGTCCCTTGGCTACTCCTTCACCATCCGTTTCCTGTAAAATTGACATAAATTTTTAACAACAATCGGCTCAAAATCTCTAACACCGAGTAGTCCAGTGGGCACTCATTAAATATAATATGAACATAAATAGATCTTAAGGACAAGAGAGGGAATGGGTAGTGGGGAAAATTGCGAAATCGTTGCAACAGTTAAAATGAATAGCCATCGGAAAAAGATTAATCCGAACGACCAAAATCATGAAAATAATGTTTTAAATAAGAATTAAATAAATTAATTTGAGTTGAGGCGGAAAATATGGGCGGGACGCTGCTCAAATTTTCCGAAACAATTCAAATACTTAACAAAAATAGTAACGTAAAAATGGAACGTGTAAAATAAGGGCGGAACGCTGCTCAAATTTTTCGACTCAACAAAAATACTTTACCGAAAACCGAAAAATACAGATGGATTACGGCTAATGTTGTATATCAATAAAAAATTTTAACGCTGAGAAATAAGGACGGATCTCTACAAAATCTTAATAATAATAATAACGATAATGATAAGGGTAATGGTGATTATAATAATAATAATAATAATAATAATAATAATAATAATAATAATAATAATAATAATAATAATAATAATAATAATAATAATAATAATAATAATGATGATAATAATAATAATCATGGTATTTTTAGTAATGATGATAATAATTATGATAATAATAATAGTAGTAATAATCATAGTAGTAATAACAATAAATATAATGGTAGTTATAGTAATAAAAATAATAATATAGGAAATAGTAGCAACAATTAATAAAGGTAATACATATGATGGCAACAATAATAATGCTGGTAATAATAATGGGAAACATTGTAGTTATAATAGGGATAAGGGTGAAAGATATAATGTGGGTGTACATAACATAACATTGCACCTCGTTATACTTTGATCATAGCAACGATTTTATTATCAAGATCCCCGTCACCTTCCCTTAAGTTATCCTAGGCGCATTTGTGTTTATATTATAGTTAATGAGTGCCCACTGGACTACTCGATGTTTGAATTTTAGCCGTATGTGAGAAATAAATTTCAGGTCGAGTTCATGGGAAATGAGCAACGGAGAAACAGCCAAAAGACTATTTCCCCCTCACCCTTTTCCCCTATACGGATTGATATTGACGTTTCAGCTCCTGCGTTCTCACGCCGGAGCCTTCACGGGCACGAATCGTTGGCGATAATACACGCACTTACACAATTACGATCATGTGTTGGATTTTATTAGTTTGTAGTGTGTTTTGGCTGTGGGCCTGAAAATGTAAAGCATTGATGGAAAAATTTTTCATTCATTTATAGGAATATATATTTGACATTATAGTACATCATGATGGCTTCAAAAAATTTCACGCATAATATATCATAACACACTCTTCCGCACGCCGCAATCCAAGCAGAGCTCATTCGAGGTTGCGAGGATACGACGTAGATAGAGTATCGAAAAATCTCTCACTCACATCAAATGTTGATTGATTCTGATTAAAAACGATTAACTGGTTAGACGATTCTTACGATTTCAAGTTTATGAAAAACTGATTCTGGTTAAAAACCGATTAAAATTGTGTAAAAATGAATCGGTATATATACCTATTGTACGACCCTAACCTGGCGTGTTCTTTTTGATTTAGTAAAACAAAATTTGACCTTGGGATTTTCTAGAATATTCTATTCTTAATTTTTATTATTTTGAAATTTTATTTGACAATTTTTCTTTTAAACTTTTAAATTGAATTATTTCTAATTCAAATTATTTGATTTTTATTTCATTTTCATGAAATTTCGCATTTTTTGATAAATTGTCAAATTTGGGTAAACTTGTTGGGTTTTCGTGTTATGTTTATGTTTATTTCGTGCGGATCTTGTTGTACTTTGTTATTATTTTAATTTATTTTTGTGTTTATAATTTTATATTTAATTGTTCTCTTTCTCGCATTTTGGTAGTGGTGGGTTTCTGGGTGTTGATATTTGAAACTATATGGTTGCCACCCAGACAACCCCATACAAATATTCTTTCGCTTACCACTCGGCACCCGTTGCTAAGCAACGTTGGAAGTGTGTTCGAGTGGGTGGACCGTCCGCAAAAAGTGAGCGCAAAAAAAAACGATCCCTGGGTCCAACGAGCTGCCGATAGAAGGCCTGTGCTTGCTTTAGATTTTATTTGGGTCCTTAAGTGACTCTTCAATTCTTTGTTGTTTCGATTTCCTACACTTGCACGTCGAATCTGTCGGATGAATTAGGTCTCTTAATAATACAAACTATCAACGACATTATTTTATTAACAGGAACAACAATAACAAAAGAAAATTCGCGTTCATAGATTTACAATCCATCAGTTTCCTTAAGTCGCCGACGTTTTGCGCGTTCGGCTCTTCCTAGCCGGTGTCGGCTGGGCTTGTCCTTGGATGCAGTTGGGTTTATCGCATCGCGATAAGCCAATTGCGCCGCGGCGAAGACCAACGGATACGTTACCGCCGCCCCTTCTTGGCTCGCCGACAGGGCTGTTTCTAACCCTTTAATTTGGGTCTTCAGGTTTTGCGTTAACTGTTTCTCGCCGGCCCAACCTTTTTGCGCGGCCTCCATCCGTTGGTAGACGATCTTGGCTCTCTTGGGTTCGATCCAAGTGCCTTTGATTTGCTGGATCTCCCTGGTAAGTTGGATTAACTGTTGGTGTAAATTCCAGTTGGCCGCCTGTGCTTAATCTAACTCCCGTTGTAGCATGGAGGATTGTGGAGAGTTCATTTCTGAAATGAGACGGATTGTCATAATATTCATTTAAAACAAAACAGTTAGTAGTTTTGTCGAGAAAGAGCCTTGGGCTATTATTTTACAAGTCAAACTCTAGTGAACGGGTAGTTAAGGTTGTAACCAAGTTAAATAAAACTTTAAAAAATTCTAATAAGAGTCTAAAACATGAAAATGAATACATTTATTAGGATTATCTTCAAATTATCATTCACAAAATGTTCTCAACCACTATCTTCTTTTCTTGATGTATCGCTCTCTCGCGTAAGAGTGTTCGCGTTGGAGTTCGGTAACCTCGTCTTCATTTCTCATCGCTTTCGGCAAAATGTGTCGAGGAACTGCTACTCGCATTTCGGGCATTTGTCTCTGGAGTTTGGATCGTCTAATTCGTACGATACATTATATGGCGGGGCATACCCATCAGTACTGGGTATCCGGCCCGCCGCAATATCCTCGTTCACTCTCCGGAGGTATTGCCTTGCCTGCTCCACTTGAGGATCTGTCTCGGCTTGGTGACACTCGAGGCGAGCCAGCAGGTGCTCCGCCTGCCCTTGTATCTCTCTCGCCGGATTCCTTCCGGGCTCCCTTTTTATGGCGACATATGGGAGGTCCACTTCGTCGGAGTCGCCTTGTGTGCCTCCTCGGGCTTCGCGGACTGGGGATATGGAGAAGCCCGCATCCCACATCGCCTGACTGCATCGGGCAGCCGAGTGGGCGGAGAACCGAGCCACGACTCTGGATGCATCTATCCATGAGTCTTCTGAAAATAGGTACAACATTATTCATATATCGTTATTCATCGGAATTATTCGTTCGTTCGCCTACGGGGATTTATGAACAAATGCGTCTCATCCGCGTCGTTAGATGTCGGGGTCAACTCGTGGGTCTGTGGTTAGTGGGATCGTCAAAATATTCGATCGGTTGGCAGTCGTCCAGAGTCCTTTACTTGCTCACGTCATCAATGTTTATACGAAATCACCAGAGTAATTATGAGTATTTTCAAAACAATTAATTGTAGGTGTGATTCTTTAAACTAATATTACTGATTTTATTCGAACAAAAATTGAAATTAAATACCAAATCTTAGAATCTGAGGGTATCCATAAATTACCGCGGGTCTCATTGCCCTCAACCGCAATCTATGTCGAATCGTTTGGTAATTAGCGCTAATCATTGCGTGTTGAGCCTTTTGATGCTGTGAGTATTCCTAATCTACTACCTACTTTACTTGAATTTGACCTTTTTACAATCGTCAGGAATCAATGCTTAAACGAAGTTTTAGATGAAGTTTAAGATTCTTCCTCCCCTGCGGATAATTTTACTTCACACTCTTTCTCTTGCTAAGCATCGAATTTCGCTCTTACGTCATCACAACACGATATCCTTGATTGAAATCGGAGAATCCTGTTATGTTACCAATAATCTATATCTATTATTAAAACCAACTCTGCTTTCGCCTTAATAGTTAGTATTTCTTAAGTAATTGAAATCTTCGATTTTGTTCATAATACGTATTAATTGTAGATGAAACTAAGTTAATCCTTGTGTTAATAATAACTAATAAGAAATTAAATTTATATATATATATATATATATATATATATATATTAATAATGATTAGCACCTGCTAATAAACCTCAAATCTACTTTTAGGTTAACAAGATTTGGTAACTATTAGTAAAATTAAATCTACCTTTAGGTTAATAATAATGGTAACGTTTAATAACTTTAAATATACTTTTATGTTAATAATAATGGTAACCATGGATAACTTGAATATACATTTATGATGGTAACTATCGATAAGTTTAAATATACTTTTGTGTTGATACTGATGGTATTTATGGATAAATTAAATATATACTTTTATAATGATAACTGTTGATAAATTTAAATATACTTTTGTGTTAATACTGATGGTATCTATGGACAAATTAAATATATACTTTTATAATGATAACTGTCGATAAATTTAACTATACTTTTATATTAATAATAACTTGTTCATTCACTTTGGGATACTTTATAACATGTAGGTAATTTGACTCAATCTCCAAAGTTAATCAATCGTCTATACATTATTTAATATTTAATACATATTTCTTAATCATGTAGATGGATTAATGGAGATTTTTACGTTAATATGTTACTTGTTCTCGTTCTCTTGGGATCAAAAATTTTCAGATTTCGAATTCAGTTCTAAACGTTCAGTATCATCGACGACTCGTGAGAAAGGACTCCGACCACTGCCAATCATCATTCATGGGTTGGTTGTCATTTACGTCGCGGTGGGTGGCTTAAATGTATGTCGTCTGGTGAATCTACCACTGGTTTTCGTTGAGTACTTATCAATTGTATGGTGATGAAAAATGAGCATAAGGAAAAATAAATCGTTGGAACGAATAAGTAATTTATTAATTTCATCAACGATTTCTTTGGGTCCTGGTTCGGTTGGAAATGGAGCTAAAATGAATCTGGGAATAGAATCGCTTGCTTAAGGCTCGGAAGGTACAATTTTAATTTAGTTAATAAAATCTTAATATTTACTTGTCGGGGAATATTCGTCGATATTCGCGACGTTAACTTCCGAGCGTCCGTGGTGGATCTTTGGAGGTCGATTATCATTTCTAGACATGTTTTCTAATAAGTTGCAATAAATGATTTCCTACTGTCGGCGAATTTTATATTGGAGTGTGTTTCCGTTAGGATAGAAATTTGTGACCGCACACACTCTGGGTAGGTATTCAGTTCACTCCTCGCCATGACGTTGATAATTCGAAACACGCTAGATATTGATTTGGCGAACCAGTTCGCCCTGACATTTCACGAAAATGTCATACTATCGCGATTTTTGCGGATGTATTTATAATTTCAGATTTTTACATTTTTCACGATAACCTACTGCTGACCAGATGGTCGATCTGTTGGGAAACTTACGGAATTTAAATCTTTTCAGCTACATGGTAAGCTATTTCGTACTTTTTATCTGTAAGTTTAGCCATTCTTAGATGACCATGCTGAGACTTGAAATTCTCAATGAACATTTACATTTGGACAGGGGCGTTAATAGAATCGGATGGGTGCGTCCAGTAGATTTGGTCAGGTTTTACCGTGGAACTTCTCACCATTTCTATTACGAATTCTCCCTGTAACTGCGAGAGTAAACCTATTGTGGTTAAGAGCGTCTCTCCTCACTTTATTCAGAGATTCTACATGTGTTATTTTATAAAATTTGATTTTTTTCTACTATGGGCGTTTTTCTTTTGATTATTCATTCAGTCAAGTGATTGGTGATTAGTTTGCCCGATTGGGAAAAATTTTATAAGGTTTTGTATTCTATTTTTGTGATATCATTAGTCAATATCGATTAATTTTAAGGCGGGAATTTTAGTCATTTATTTACTAAATTTTATTGGGAACCAATTCATCTGATTTTATGTTCTCCTTTCATCCTATTCTTGTAATGTCGATGAGTAAAAATAAAAAAATAAAATTGATTTATTTTATTGTGGGAATCTTTTAGCTATTTAATTACTTAATTTCATTATGAATAGATCCATCTGGGTTTGTGTTTTACTTCGATAGTCTCCGTATTTGATAGAATTGGCTTTTGTCTAAGGGCGATAAAATGTTTGGGATTTATTACCTTTGTGTAGGAAATTATTTTATTAACCTTGTTAGAAGCTATAACATTCAATTCTTCAGTCATCAAAATAAATTACTAAGACTATTAAATCCAAATTATATTTCATAAAATCTGATTATATAAACAAATATTCTTGGGACATTTTCTAAATTTTAATTTCAACCAAATATCAACATACCATTGCATTCATACTTGAATTTCAATTTTATTAAAAATTATTTTATTTTAAAATTTCAATTATCATTTCAATTTTAATATCTTAAAATAATTTAAGTTTCAATTAAAACTTTACAAATTTTAATCGTGAACTAATTTAATTTAGTATTTTAATTTTAACTCCTCACATCCCCCTTTTTTAAAATGTTTGATCTTCTCAACATTTCTGACTACCATCTTCCCATTTTGATCCTTAAGTAAGTAGCTCCGTTCATGTATTTTCTTTATCACTTTGTACGGTCCTTCCCACCTTGCATCGTCTTTATTTCGAATTTCTTGTTTGATCAAGACCACATCTTCCATTTCAAAATTTCTCACTGTTTTGCTTATTTTTGGTTTTAGTGTTTTATCCTCTATTCTCTTTTCCATATCTTCTCTATTTATTTCTTTATTCGAGTACCATTTCATTCTGTCGATCTTCCTCCCAAATATAATCTCTGCTGGGCTTACTCCCGTTGTTTTTTGAACTGTTGCATTTAACGTATATTCTATTTCTGGCACTATATCAGCCCAGTTTTTCCTTCCTCCTTCATTCAATGACGCGTTAATATACTCTCTGATTGTTCTGAATTGTCTTTCAATAATACCATTCGTGTTATGGTGATATGGGCTTGAGAAAATTAATTCAATGCCAGCTGTCTTTGCTAGTTCTTTTATGCTTCTTGCTTCAAAGTTCTTCCCACAATCTACATGAAGTTCTTTTGGCGCTCCAAACTTTAATATCCATTTATTTAATAACGTCTCACTAATTGTTCTTTCGTCTTGCTTGTTTATGGCCGTTAATGAGATGTATTTACTATAGTGGTCAATGATTCCGCAAATATATTTCTTTTTGTTGAACGTTTCTTTCAATGGCCCACATATATCCATATATATCTTCTCGAATGGTTCTGTACTCTTTATTGTTTGAGTTTCCTCCTTTGTCTTGGTTGTTATCGTTTTCATTTTCTGACATCTTTCGCCGTTCTCAATTACCTTTTTTACTTCCGTTGCTAGATTTTCCATGTCGCAGTTGTTCTGGATATATTTTGTTACTTTCTGTGCACCTGCATGGCACAGCAATACGTGTACTTCTTTTATCATCCTCTGTCTATTATCTGACGGTATCCATATTTTACCTTGTTTAGTTAGTACCGTGTTGTTTTCCATTATAAACTTACAATCTTTATTTTCTAACTTATTCTTTATTTCTTGGACCTCCATATTGTCATTTTGCCACTTGTTATATCCGCCTTCTGCTGTTACTGTTAATATTCTGGTTTTAATTTTGCCGTTTTTTGCGTCTTCGTGTTCCATCATACACTGTACACATGTTCCGCATGTTTTCCTGGATAGCATATCCGCGTTTGTATGGCTTGTTCCTTTCCTGTATTCCATTTTAATATCCAGACTGCTTAAATAGTTGATCCATGTCTGGAATTGAGCCGTTATTGGTTTCTTCGTTGTTACCATAAACGTAATAGCTTTATGGTCCGTTCTCAGTACGAATCTCTTACCATATAAGTAGTGGTTGAAATGTTTACAAAAATAGTATATTGCCAATAATTCTTTTCTGGTAATGCAGTATCCTTTTTCGTGGCTGCTCATCGCATGTGAACCATATGCAATGACATGTTCATGTCCTTTTTCATCTTTTTGCGAGAGAACTGCTCCAATAGTATCGAAGCTCGCGTCTGTGTCTAATATAAATTCTTTTCTGAAATCTGGAAATACCAATACTGGGGCGGTTATCAATGCTTCTTTCATTTCCCGAAAGCCTTTTCACACATCTCTGTCCATCTTATTTTCTCATTGTTTTTTCCGCATATACTTTCTAGTGCTCTTGCCTTCTTTGCATAGTCTTTTATGAACCGTCGATAATAGTTACAGATACCCAGAAAGCTCCTCAGATTCTTCACACATTTTGGTTTTTGAAATGATTGTATTGCTTCTATTTTAGTATTATCTGTTTGTATGCCGTCTTTATTTATTATGTGTCCCAGAAACTTCACTTCTTTTCTAAATATTTGACATTTTTCGGGGTTCAATCTTAGTCCTGCTGTTGCGATCTTCCCTAGGACTTTTCCAAATATGTTATAATGGTCTTCTTCTGTCTTTGTGAATATTAGGATGTCGTCTAAATATACCATCACTCCATCTTTCCACAAGTCTTTCAATACTTTCGTCATTAATTCTTGAAATGTTCCTGGTGCCGCTGCAATACCGAACGGCATCCTGTTAAAACAGAACTGTCCTTCTTTTGTTGAGAATGCTGTTTTCTCTTGAGATTCTTTATCTAACTTCACTTGGTAATAAGCATTTCCCAAGTCGATTGAGCTAAAATATCTGGATCCGTGTAGGATGTCTAAAATTTCATCTACATTTGGCATTGGAAATGCTTGTCTTTCTGTTATCTTGTTTAATTGTCTGAAGTCTAGACAAAGCCTGATGTCTTTTTTCTCTTTCTTCCATACACAAACTAAAGGTGTGTTCCACGGTGAATTGCACTTCCTAATTATTCCGTTGTTTTCTAGATTTTTTATTGCTTCCTCAATCTTGTCTTCCAAATTTATTGGCTGACGTCTCGGTTTAATCATTATTGGCTCTCCTTTCGTGATGATCTTATGTTTTATCAGATTGGTACACCCAATGTCCCATTTATCTGCCATAAAAACATTCTTGTTTGCCTGAAATATTTCTAGCAGTCTCTTATTTCCGGTAACTTTTAAAACGTCGATGGCATGACGTAATCTTTCTTCATCCGTTATAATCCGCCCAAATCTAGCTTCTATTTCGCAAATGAAATCACTACGTTTTTCATGTTCTTCTAGTATACATTTCAATTCTATACCAAATAACCTTTGTAGTTCTACTCCTCCAATAATTTCTGGTATTAAATTCTTTACTATAATGAATGTTACATTTCTTTCCATTCTGCCCATTTTAACATTGATGTTTAGTTTACCCATAGTTTCTAATCTACTGTTGTTTGCACATCTTAGCGATTCCCTTGTTTCTAATATTTCGATATTTTCTAATCGATCAGTTACAGATTTAGCCATCACATTAATTCGCGCTCCTGTATCCAATAAACAATCTACTTTCCGCCCTTGGATATCCAGTGTTGTACTCGGTCTACCTTGCATTATATTATATGTTATTACTGGACTTTTTTGTTCTTCTACTGACAAAATATTCTGCTCTCTAGTATCTTCTACAATTTCATTAATACACACGTCTCCATTTTTCTTTAGGAATTTGTAAATTTTCTCTATCGTTCTTTCCTCGTGTTTTACTACTTCATTTACTTTACACTCCTCTTTAAATTTTTTCTGACTTTCCTTATCATTCGACTTTTTAATTTCTACACTACTATTATTATTAATATCACGTTCAAAAACACTACAATCTTTATCAATCATACAATCATCATCCATACTTAAATTACACATACCGTTAGCATTCATTCTTTGGTTGAAATCAATCTTACTTAGTAAATTGCTCCGATCAATGTCCCGTTTGACGGAGCGTGCTCGTTTGGGTCATTCTCCCTGTTATACTCGTCTGGCTGGCTTGACTGTTTTGTATTCATCATCTCATCATCAGACTCGATAGCTGCAATATCTTTTCTGTTATATTGTTGGTTTCCCCATTGTCTTTGATGTACGTTCCTTGGTTGATACATATCTTCCCTTTGTTGATAGGTATTTCTTTGAATTCTTCCTCCTGACATCTTCCTTTGGTCTCGATCTCTTCCTTGATTTCGTCTTTCCATATTTGTGTAGCACTCTCTTTCTTTGTGTCCTCGTGCATTGCATCTATGACATTTGATTGTTGGGCATTCTCTTCGTATGTGACCTTCAACACCACATGCATAACATTGAAATCTTCTTTTTATATTACATTATCTGCTACTGTGTCCCGGTTTTTGACACGTCCAGCATTCTATCACTTTAACTCTTGTCTCTGGTTTCCATTCGTTGATTTCTCTCTTCGTGGCTCCAACTTGTACTACATCTCTATAAGTTCTTCCCCCAGTTGTAGGTCGTATTGATCTCACCGTGTTTACTTGTTCGATAACCTTGTTAACTTTTTCTATCTTCTTTATAGTTTCTTTAATTTGTTCCGCCGTTTTGAGATCTTTCATTTCGATTTCTTTCCTGACTTCTTTATCTCTTACACAATGTGTCAATAAACATTTCTGAATTTCTTCCTCATTCCAAGTGTGTGAGGCCAATTTTTTAGTCATTTTTGATATTTTCTCTATAAATATTTCCGCTGAATCGTTACCTTGCTCGTAGTTCAAGGCTTCTCTTAAGTCATCAATCAATGACGTTGGTCGATGAAAAGCTGCTCTTAATTTCTGTTCAACGGTTTTACCTTCTGCGGCTTCATATTCTTCAATCAAAGTCCTGTCCAGAAGTGTAATAACTAGTACCATTTGTGTCTTCACTGGTGTCTTCGTTATTTCAAAGAACCTCTGACATTCTTTGATAAATAATTCGAGGTCATCTCCTCTGTGGAATTTCTCTGGAAGTAATCTTCCAATAAGCAGATCCGTTGGAATGGTCGCCATGTTAGAAGCTATAACATTCAATTCTTCAGTCATCAAAATAAATTACTAAGACTATTAAATCCAAATTATATTTCATAAAATCTGATTATATAAACAAATATTCTTGGGACATTTTCTAAATTTTAATTTCAACCAAATATCAACATACCATTGCATTCATACTTGAATTTCAATTTTATTAAAAATTATTTTATATTAAAATTTCAATTATCATTTCAATTTTAATATCTTAAAATAATTTAAGTTTCAATTAAAACTTTACAAATTTTAATCGTGAACTAATTTAATTTAGTATTTTAATTTTAACTCCTCACAAACCTAATGGACTCGGTTATGATTCTTATATAGGCTATCGTATGTTATCTCACAAATCGTATTACCTTTTGGGTCTTAATTAGCGGTAATCCTTCTATTTCGGTAATTTGGTTAGTCAAACTCATTTGTTGATAATAATAATTTTATTCCTCCTTGATCGGAGTGTCTCGAATTTTAACTATGTTTAATTACAACTTTGCAAAACTCCATGGGCTGGTCATTTTATATTTTGAGTATTCACATTACGAGTACTAGATAGTTCGCTATTTTTTATAGATTTGGTAAAACTTCGTTAGTTTTTTAGCGTAGCACTTTGGTTCATTGATAATCTTATCGGTATAAAGTTCTTTATTCTACTAGAATAGTATTAACGGTTTCCTCAGTATTTTTAATACATTTCATTACACGTCATTTTTAATTTCATTAACAATTTTCCTTTACTACAAATCCTTGCATTTCAAGTATAGCATTTAATTAACAAGTTTATCAATTTTGTCATTGCACCTCGTTATACTTTGATCATAGCAACGATTTTATTATCAAGATCCCCGTCACCTTCCCTTAAGTTATCCTAGGCGCATTTGTGTTTATATTATAGTTAATGAGTGCCCACTGGACTACTCGATGTTTGAATTTTAGCCGTATGTGAGAAATAAATTTCAGGTCGAGTTCATGGGAAATGAGCAACGGAGAAACAGCCAAAAGACTATTTCCCCCTCACCCTTTTCCCCTATACGGATTGATATTGACGTTTCAGCTCCTGCGTTCTCACGCCGGAGCCTTCACGGGCACGAATCGTTGGCGATAATACACGCACTTACACAATTACGATCATGCGTTGGATTTTATTAACTTGTAGTGTGTTTTGGCTGTGGGCCTGAAAAGTTAAAGCATGGATGGAAAAATTATTTCATAAAGATATATTTTATCATATAGAGTAGATTACACAATCTGTCGAGCATAATACATCGGAAAATTCATTGCATGTAATTACATTAATAACCTCTCCCCACACCGACATCCAAGAAGAGCTCAATGGAGGTTGCGAGGATGCAACGTAGATAGAGTTTCGAACATTCTCTCACTCACATCGTAGTGGTTGGCTTGACGAAAATTGATTCGATTTCGAGTTTTTGAAAAACTGATTTTTGATTAAAATTATGTAGAAATGAATCGGTATATATACCTATTGTACGACACTAACCTTGCGTGTTCTTTTTGATTTAGTAAAACAAAATTTGACCTTGTGATTTTCTGGTATATTCTAATCTTTAATTTTATTATTTTGAAATTTTATTTGACAATTTTTCTTTTAAATTTTTTATTGAAATATTTCTAATTCAAATTCTTTGGTTTTTATTTCATTTTCATGAAATTTCGCATTTTTTGATAAATTTTCAAATTTCGGTCAAATTGTTGGGTTTTCGTGTTATGTCTATGTGTATTTCATGCGGATCTTGTTGCGCTTTGTTATTATTTTTAATTTATTTTTATGTTTTATAATTTTATATTTAATTGTTCTCTTTCTCGTATTTTGGTAGGGTTAGCTGGTGTTTTAATAGGTTTGAGTTTAAATCTGCATGTTATATTTCCATGTGTGTTACCGATTCATTTAAACATTTTCAAGGCCGTTTGTGTTCTGGCCCAACAGTAGGGTTAATTGGTGTTTTAATAGGTTTGAGTTTTAAATCTGCATGTTATATTTGCATGTGTGTTACCGATTCATTTAAACATTTACAAGGTCGTCTGTGTTTTGGCCCAACCTTACTGATCCTTCTCGAATCTTCTGTGGTCACCTTCTCGAATCTACACCTTCGCATCAGCTCCTTGTGGGGTTGGTGGTGTTCATAACCTTGATCCCTTTCATACAATGCTATGCGTCTGCCACTGGTTACCTGTTGCTAAGCAACGTTGGTCCTGTAAACAATGGTTCTGAGACCGTCAAAGGTGAGCTTAGTTTCTAAAAACTGCTAAGACCCGGTCTGTAGCTGGTTCAGCGAGCTACCGATAGAAGGTATGTGCTCGTCTTACTCATTAAGGCCACTTACTATTTGCTTATCTTTCAGCTTACAGGTTATTCCTCAAATGAGAGTTTTATCCTCTTTAACTTGATACTTTGATGAAAAACATAATCAACTTAAAACACAAATGTTTATTTAAACATCAAAATTATTTATAAACAACAAAAGATCAACACAATTTTCATAACGTCCATTATCGAAATTGTTCGCAATTTTTCTCTATATGGCCTTTTGCTGTTGGAGTTTCCTTCTCTCCCTCTCTGCTCGTCCTGACCGCGTGTGGGTTTTTGGTTTACTCATTGGGTTTTTCGGGTCATTTTGTTCCTTGTACGCCATTTGAGCTGGCGCGAATACCAGGGGGTAAGTGACAACACTTCCTTATTGGCTTGCAGCTGCCACAACTTCGAGACCGCGAGTCTACATCTTTTAGGCCTGGTTCAAAGCCTTCTCCTCCTGCCATCCTTTTTGAGCCGCATTGATCTTCTGATATAATTGTTTTACCCGGGAGGGCTCGTTCCACGTGGCTTTTACCCGTTGCAACTCGCGACTGAGCTGCGCGCATTGTTGATGGAGGTTTGCATTTTCTGTTCTCAGTTCCTTCAATTCTTGGCCGATGTCTTTGATGGCGTTCATAGCTGAATTAAGACATATTGATTATAACACCAATGAACAGAGCGGATTACAGGTTGCGATTTAATTTTTATTATTAAATTATCTTAACTAAATTTCTTTGTTTCCTCACTTACTACCTTATCTTGACAAGACCAGCCTAAATTTTCCAATCAAACAACTAACAAAAACACAAGTTTAACAATTAATACATATATTATTTTTCATACACACATGCATCAATTTCTCTTTCTATCCTATGCCCAAAATCTCCCCGGGGCCTTTCTTGTTTCAGAGGACGTCGTCAGTACGCGTGTTCCTCACTCGCCCTATCGCTTAAGGCTTCCAGAATGTCTGGCTGTACGAGATGTTTTGGAAGAGCTAGGTGCACAGGCGCATTGAGTTCCAATAGTGTTGGGTCCTCTGGATCGAACGTGACGTTATAATCAAGCAGGTATCCGTCGGAGCTCGGAATGCGGCCACTAGCGATATCCCTATTAATCCTCATTAGTCGCTTGCGTTGCATACTGGTCTTCCAGCGGTACTTTCGTTCGAGGTGCTCGAACTGTTGGAGAGCCACCTCGGCGTCATGCCTAATTTCTCGAGCTGGATTCCTTCCTGGTTCTCTCTTTATGGTCAGGCTGGGCAGTTCCACATCCTCGTCATGATGGTTCTTACTTCGGTTAGGCCATTCGGACGTGCCATATGTGGATAGGGAATATCCCCAATCCCACAGTGCCTGACAGTAGCGTCCCGCGAATTTTCTCTGGATTGTCAACGTTGTCCGATTGCCAAAATTTTTCTTTGCATTCTTAAAATCAGATAGTTTTAGACTTTAATTTAAACTCTATCAATTTCCAGCACGTAGGGTAGGTTTTTTGCTTGTTGTGACCCTATTCTAATATTTGGATTTTAGATATTTATCTGAAATTGGATCAATCGATTTTGTCACGGGAAAAGCTATACAGTATCTGTTCGCATCTCTCTGTTGAATCGACTACACGGGTTTTCTTGGTAGGTGTCTTCCATTAATGATTATTATAATTTTACTTTTAAGGGTAGTGTTTATAGCCGGGTAATTTTAATGGCAAATTTTATGGGGTCCAGATGGCTAAATGTTTCTATTTCAACGACATGAGGTGGAGTTACTCATTGTGTATTTTTACTTTATGAAAGGGTGAGACTTATTTCATGTTTTGTAATGATTTTGTATTTAAAATAAATTAGTTTAGGTATTAATTGACTTATAAATTTCTATGTATGTTTGTTCATGATTATTATTCCATTTTTATAGTGGGGCATCCAAGGTCTCCTACATATTATAATCATTACTATGTTTAATAAATTATCATGACTAACGGATTCTATACTCATCCATACGCTTTAATGTTAAACGTTTTGTAATTACTATGGAAACAAATTAATAAACTAATCTTTTATGTTTGAGGGGTTTCGTGGACTTATCATGGGTTTTATTTCAGATTCTATGGCGGCTTTGGTGTATCTTGGTTTGGATTTATGCGTGGCGAATTTTATCAATAAATTAGTTTTGAATTGGTCTTTTGATTTTGGAATGTCTGTTATATGTTAGTTTCCTGACCTAATACGTTTATTTCATTAAATGGGTATGTTCTCTGGACGATTGTAGAGTTGATGGATGATCATTTTGTGGGTGTTTACTCTCTATTTTAATTTTTGTGAGTTAACAGATATTTTCTCTGCTAGTGGAGTCATATGCTTGATTGTACTTTCACAGATATAACTTTAGGAGTTGTTTTTAGGAATCTACCTCTAATTCGTTGATTCTAACTCGTTGGGTTACTTTTCTCGAGACGTTATTGTGGTTTTATAACGGTTAAGTCTTTATATTGTTAACTAAATTTATCGTTTAATTCCGATTTATGCCGGCAAAATATCGTCTTAGGCGTATTTCCGTAATTTTTATTTTATTTTCCTAACATGATCGTTACATCGATTTCCGCAAGCCCCCTTCCCTTTAACCACAAGTTGATTCTAAGATGTTCATGTGTTGACATTAGATTTTAAGAGTGCCCACTGGACTACTCTGTGTGATAATTTTAGCTGATAGGTATAAAAAATTTAGGTCGAATTTTTCGGGAGTGAGTGGAAAGGGAGTCAGCCAAAAGACTGGTTCCCGATTTCCTCACTACCTCTATAAGCGAAAATGATTTGACGTTCGAGTCCGTCGTTACTCACAGCGAGGTCTCTCATGGGCACGAGCTATTGGCGGATGAACCGCACTTACAGCACTTGCTGGTGTGTGGCTGTGAGCCGGAAAACTTTCGACAGTAGTAAAATAAATTCATCTTTTTATAACATATAATTGCCCATAATATTCTTTACATAGTTGCATCATTCATATGGCATATTCAAATTCATCGTTCATACTCACTTCAATAGTTTCGATAATTTCAGAAAACTATAATTGTTCTCGAGTCTTGTTTCTAGAAGCTTGTCATCCAATGCTGTTTTTTCTGTTAAAAAACGTAAGAGGTTTTTTAAGAGAAAAAGCGATCTCTCAAAAGTTATTAAATTTATGTGAAAATGAGTTGGTATTTATACCTATTCTGTGACGCTAACCTTGTGTGTTAAATTTGATGCGATAAAACAAAATTTGATCTTTATATTATTTGTCTAATCGAATTCTAATTTTTATTTTATTTTCAAGATTTAATTTGACAATTTATTTATTAAATTTTTATTTAAATAATTTCTAACCAAAATTATTTTATTTTAATTCGACATTTCATCAATTCCTTGCTTTTACGTAAATTGTAAATTTTTCGGTCAAATTTTATGTTATTATGTTATTTTTATGTCGTTTCGTGCGGATCTTAATGCATTTTGTTATTATTTTAATTTACTTTTATGTTTTTCAATTTATATTTTTTAATTATATCTTTCTCGCATTTTAAGGTGTTTATTTGATGTTTTATGGGTCGGATTTTAAATCTGCATGTTGTGTTTGCGTGCTGTTTCCAATTCATTTAAACAAAACTTAGTGCTGGCCCAACAGTACATTTACACTAAAATTTTTTTTTACCCGGGTAGGGACTACTGGTCCAGCGATAACGTGGTCTAGAGGTGACATAGCCATCTCCTTGTGTGAATGTTTTCCTCGCGACAATAAAGTCGAAATCAACGTGACAATGTGCAATAAATTCTCGGACATAATTCCCCGTGAAGACCTGAACAAAACCCAAAAGAACATAATTGTCTCCGATGTTTGCGTCAACGATAAGAACCAGGAAATCATGGAGTCTTACTTCACGAGAGGAAGACACATCAACTGTTGCTGCATCTAACTCGCGCAAAACTATTACAAACTTCCCTGAAGATTATTTCGCGGAAACACTAATTTTTTCGTGTTCTTTGAGTTGAATAAAAAAGATAGAGATAATATTTACAATGAAGTGTTCTCATCTGTCTTGCACAAATTAGACTTTAATAGGTTTAGGAAATACTGGAGCACTCGGTACTATTACATCGCTCTGAACTCGGAGACTAAGGAAATAAACTAAAAAATTATCTAATAAAATGGATCAATATTCAAAAGTAATTGTTTAAGATCCCCAAATGTCTTATTCCACCAAATATTGGAAGAAACTAGAGAAAGCAAATGAATTATGGAATGAAAACATTACCACCAAGAATAAGGCATTTAGTCTCTTGTTGAATAAAAAACAGTTATTAGATCATCTTTCCACAAAAGTCCAGAGTTTTAGATTAAATTGAAATAAAGATACTTAATATACAGAAAAGCCAACTACTACTAGACGAAATTTTATTCGGGAAGGAAATAATTATTTGGGAATGTTACATTTATTATTACATTTGAAAACAACAAGTTTAATATTTTTAAACCGGAAACCTCCAAGAAATATAAAATCATATCAAGTAAGAAAATGTGTATTGAGGAGAATGGTTTTGGGGTTGGAAATACAAGATATGATTTAACAAAAGAAAATATAATTGTAGATATGGTTGATATAAAAATATTTTTGGAATTAATGGCTGGGGCTTTAAATCGATAACTCTAATATTATTTAAATTTGAAATATTGTGCTCTCGCTTATGATCGAGTTCTTATCCCCAGAGAAAGAAGAGCTTCCGCCTCTGGAGCAATAAGTTTTATAGAGGGAACTGAAATTGAAAACCTTGTGAGCTTTGTGAACCCTATCGAGTTATTTGAATATCTCACGAAACATCCAGTCGCTAAAAAAGCAGGTCATAATAATACATGAAACCAAGTCACTTCGGTTCTAAATAAACTTCTGGCTTTGAAATTAATTACCCAAAGTAGAGGGACATGAGGACTATGCCCCGTGGATATTTGACTTGAAAAAATCCCGAGACCCCCCCTAAAAATTTTTTTTATGGGGGGAGGGGGGGATAATTTAAAAAAAAAATTATTTGTTTTAATGAATGAATTTTTTTAAAATTATTTGTTTTAATGAATGAAATTTTTTTTTTTATTTTTCATACTTAAAATCCCATAAAAATAAAATTGGCTCAAATCGCCTGTCGACTACAAATCATGAATGTTTTATTTTTTATTTACTTTAATTATTTGTTTAAGTAAATAATATTATTTATTTATATTTTAATTATATTTTAATTTACTTTAATTGTTTGTTTAAGTCAATAATATTATTTATTTATATTTTAATTATTATTAAATTTTATTGTTTGTTTTAATCAAGTCAATTATTTATTTTTAAATTATATTTTTAAATTAAAGTGTTTGTTTTAATGAAGTGAATTAAATAATTATTTTTTTATTTTCATTTAATTATTTATTTTATATTATTATTATTATTATTTTATATTAATATTATTTTTATTTTATTATTGTTAACATTTTATTTTTATTTTTAATTGTAAGTCTAAGAATAAAAAATCATCGATAAATTTTGAATTGTAAAAAAAAAATAACTTTTAATCCCTACAAATATTTTTATTGACAATAAAGATTAAAAAAGATTAATTTTTATTTCAAATCAAAAATATCAGAGTAGTATGTTTTACGCATATCGGCCAACAATATATGGATTGTTTGGTCACGTTTGAAATCGTGGCAACATGGAGATCCATTTAAACATGTTACTCTCATACTATCTTTACAAACAATGCAATTTGCAACACATCGGTCACCAGATCCCTGAACGTTGTCATAGTGAATCTCGAGAAGTTCTTCAATGTTAATCCCTGTGAAATGGTAAATTTTTGTTGCGAGAAACTCTGGTGCGCAATAATCCAACGTATTTTTAATTCTTGGATAAAGTTCCTGGATTTTCTTTAAAATTACTTCAAAGAGATAAACTAAATAATAAAATAAAATACATATTTAATTATACATGATTTACCTTTTGACATTTTTTAATACTTAATAAAAAATTATACTAACTTAAAAACATAAAAATTATAAACATCAACAAAAATATACAAAAACAAAGAATATTTTCAAATAATTTATTCATTCAAAATTCTTCATAATCGTCATATTCTTCATTAAACTCGGAAAATTCTTCTGGACTGTTAACTAAAACTACATCACCTCCTCTATAATGACCATATGCTACACTTATATTTTTCCCCACCCAAACCATTTTATCATCCTTATTTGTTAATGCAGTTTTACGGTTTTTAATTGTAAATAATTGATGTTTTTTTACTAGTAATACGAGTTTGTGGTACCGAAAAAATCAAGTTTTTGTTATAACAATCTAGGTATGACTTATGTTTTAAGTCAGTACCCTTCAATGTTATACCCTTAGCTTTGATACTTTCAACTTCAGACAAGAGGCTATAACATTTTGGACGAAGAAACACCCACTCCTTGTATTTAAGTCCTTTATTCTCGTCTTTGAACTTTCCAATGACAGAATCAAAGTTTCTACTATACAAGGGATGTTTTGGGTCATAATTGGAAGTATCGAGGAGATTATCACGAACCATAGCAGATAAAAGAATGTCTAACTTACAATTCTTAATTTCCAGAAAAAAGGAATCGGTGTCCCCAGCAACTATATTAATTTCACAAGTGAATTCGTTTCTATATTTTTCTAACTCTAAATATTGTAATTGATACATCCTAAGTTTAGATAAATCGAGTACAGTTTGTCCAATGTAACTCGGTTGATCTAAACATACCGATTCCTTATTTAATAACACAGAGAGCAAATCATTATCGATTTTAAATGATTTCCGAAAAGTTGGTTTTGAGCAATAATTAATTAATTTGTTTGCAGAATTAAATAATCTTAAATTAATTCGTTTTTTAAGATTTTCAACGGTTTTTCCGTAGAGACTATTATTTAAAAGTTTATAATAGTTTTTATCTAAGTCATTGGTTGATTGCGCTCTAAGTTGTGTGTTAGTGTCTATATACTTTTTAAATATTGAATTTTGATTATATTTAATTGCTTTATGTACATGTGTAATTTTAATTTGTAAAGAAATAAAAAGCTGCAAAAGTCTCCAATGAAGAACATAATTCTTCTTTGGATAATGCGTTAGCATTAACTTATCAACCTTAGAACCCGGAGCGCACATCTTTTCAGCAGCTATTGGAAAATCATTAAGTTTATCATGAAGAAATGTTGGGATTTCTAAATCTACTTCAAATGTGACAGCAAATGACAGTGATTCAAGATCCTTATTCAAAAAACTAATTAAATTATTTAATTGATTAGTATCAGTAACCCATTCAAAATTTCCATATGGTAATGGTTGACTTAAAGCCCAATCGTAGAGATTATTGATGTCAATGTAAAGCAGTTCGGTGTTGTCATCAGATACTACGTGATGTTTATTAACAAATGTTAATCCACCACGGATTCCCCCTTCGAAAAAATTATAAATCTCCATATCAGTTAGAAGTTCAATTGGTTCGTCAAGAGTCATAAGAGCCGATGCCCAAGACATACCGGGAATTCCATAAAAGTTAAGTGGTTCCAATCGGTTATGAGCTAATGATTTTGAACGAAATTGTTGGAAAAAGTCAGCCAAAAGAAAAACATCTAGTTTGAGGTAAACCATCATATAATCTAGTAAAGAGTTACAATTGGTTTCTTCTCAAATAGACTGAGCCTTACTATATTCGGCTTCAGTTACATCTTCCCAAATCGGTGGAAGTTCATATGTAGTTTCTAAAACTTCTTGAGAAGTTGCAAAGTTATAAGGGAAAATGCCTTTAGTATCGATAATACTACCTACAAATTTCGAACGAGTTAAAGGACGAGTGGTCAATGTTTTAACTGCGTTACTTAATGAACTATTAATAAATTGACAAGAATCAATGAATTTTACAGTTAATCCACTGATTCTTGCCGACAAAGAAAGAAACTTTTCACTTGTTACAGGAATACAACTTATTTTCCACGTGTTAAAATCACTCATACCATACTTGAGAATATGGTGAAGATCATAACCTCTCAAATTATGAAAAACCACTGGAAATTCAAACCTTATTTGTCGAGAAATATTACATTTGGAACAAGCTGCTCCCAAATATTTTCCAGTAAAGTGATCATGGTCGTTAACCGGTACTGATAAAATCTTATCACATAAATAACAACAAGTTGCTGAAGAAAACGACAGAATGTCTGAGTCTGCTAATATTATTTTCTTTTTATAATTATTTTGATAAAAGGGTAAAACAGTATTGATTGAAATATTATTTATTTCTTGTAGAAAATTAACTACACAATCATCACCCAGGAAACTCTTATATGATTTTTCACCTGTAAAATTGTTAATTAAAAGTAAACCGGCTGAAATCGGCATATGTATTTGAAAATGTATGTCATCTGAAGGTAAGATAGCTTCAAAATCAGCGTAAAGGACGAAAGGAGGAGTAACAGTTTTAGCCCAATTCTTAAATTTCAAGTTTTTATTTAAAGGTAAAGTATAAAGAGTTGTGCCTAATTGATTTTTATCACACAACCCTTTATGTTTATTTAATGAAATTATATTGCGAAAACCATTTAGACATCGATGGCACCATATACTTTGAACTCTAGTATCAGTAAAAGAATGATTCCTATAATTTAAAAGCATATCTAATTTAGTAACAGCGATATAATGATAGGAATCAAGGCTTTCTAATAAAATAAAATTAATAGGTTGTCCCCCAATCACTTTAGAACGATGAATTATTTCGACATAAGGGTGTTTGAAAACTTCAGGGTTAGAAAAATCATTAATTAAATTATTTTCATCATACGTAAGAACATTAATTGAAAGATTTGGATTTTTAGCTTCAAATTTTGGAATGTCACAAAGTTTCATAGGTAAATCCGAAGGTGAAAAGTCAAGCTCAGATGTGTTGTAGCTAAAGGTTTCATTTCTATGATGGTTACCTATATTTTCATGATTTAAAATAGCTAAAATACTGTAAATGAAGCATAAATTATCGGAATTAGCAACATTTACAGTACAATGTTTATTTAGTAATGATAATGGTGTTGGAATAAATCCATGACCACTCAACCGATTTATTTGTGAAAACTTGGTAAGAACAAAATGAATTTCTTTTATTTTATTTATAACCCAGTTACTACCTTTATCATTAATAATTGTTATTTTTTCGTCAAGAAGAGTAGCACCTTCATCTAAAAATGAATCATTCATTATTCTGGCAGAGTTTGAAATGATGAAAGATTGAAATTCTCCATCATTTTCAAACTCTACATCAATACAAAATTGAATCTTAACAGATCCCATTTGATTGATAACATTATTTAATTTATTAATTAACTGTGTGGGTACTGTAATTAACTTTAAATTTAAATTCGAAACATCCATTCTAACAATGACATGCGATTGATTTAAATCAAAATTAACAATAGGTGCTATCGAGCCACCATATTGGTTAACAATAACAGAAGGAATATCAACAGGAAAAACATCATCTGAATCAGAAATGATTATTACATCATCAACCATTTTTGATTCATCAGAGTCAGAAAGTATAATAGTATCTATAATTTTAGGAACTTTCGAAGAGCGTGGATTATTATTATTATTTGTTTTTCTTTTCTTTTTTGTAGTATTATTATTGTTATTATTAGTATTATTATTATTATTATTATTATTATTATTATTATTATTATTATTATTATTATTATTATTATTATTAATATTATTATTATTACTATCACTCAATGGTAATTTAAAAATATATTTTCGCTTACAGTTAAACTGTGTTAAATGTTCTTTATCGTTTAAATAAAACTCTCTATAATTTATTTTATGGGTGGTTTTAAACGTGGGGCAAATAAAATAGGTGATGTGATTATAGGTATGAGAATAATTATTCTCCATAATCGTATCACAATTTCCATCGTGTTGTGGAGAATCGCAAAAATTTGGGTAAAGGTTAGCTGTTATAATAAAAGAAAAATTTAAATATATAAGTATAAAATCATTAAAATAAATTATTAAAAATCATTAAAATAAACCATTAATATATAAACTTTAAATAGATTTTACACACACAATGAATAAATGAATTTGATTGGTTAACTTTATTTTGAAAATCTTATAGTAGATTAAAATAGTTTAAAATCATAAAATGAATAAAAGTAAATGTTTTTAATATTATTTAATTATTCATTAATTGTTTTTATAGAAACCTCGGTTAGAAAAGAAGCTGTCAAGTTAATTCTTGAGGAAAATTCCGTAAATGCTATCAGTTTAAGCAGAAATTCACCAGTAATGTATTTACAATATTCAATGGAATATTTAAAATTTGCAATCATCTATTCATTTAGAGTAAGTATTTTCATTAAAATTAATATTATTAATAAATTTTAATAGGAACCAACAACATTGAAACAAAGCCTATATAATATGAAAGTTGGTGAAATTGGAGAAATTGATCGAAAAAATATAACAGAGTTATTACGAGCCCTCTACTACCCAAGAGAAATATTATAAAATAATCAAAAACACTACTAGCGGAAATAACTAAAAAATACTACAAGAAATCACTTCCTTTAATTTCGATAAACATACGAGATTCAACCACGATATTCGAAAAAAGGATATTCTTGAAGTATTTCCATCGACCGCAAGTGCTCAGGCTGTTAACAATGGCGGAAAAATATATTTCAATATCAACCAATCCTTTGATTCTCTGCATATTTGTAATTCGGAAATATATTATAAAGTCAATATATCAGGATTTCAAGCAGCTGGTGTTGAAGCCAATAATTTTGCAGTGGAACATAATTGGTTCTTGAACATTTTCAACGATGCCACTATAAAAACATGTCCTTCTGAAATTGAGAGAATCGAGAGCCCCGGTCCAACCTCAAGTCTTTTGAATTTTACGATGATGGATTCGGATTTTAAGAACCAATACGAGGAAATGACCGGGTGGGTTCCTGTTGGGTATAACGACTCGGAGTATAAAATCCGACAAAACCTTCACAAAAAAAGCTTCGAGGGGTCATATCATCTTAAAACCCTTTTCGGGTTGGTCCATAATTATAAACGAGTGCTGTATATGATTCCTTTCGAGTTTGCACTCACAAAGAACAATTAACCCAATTATCTCCCACTAACTAGTTAGAATTTTTAACAAAAAATTCAAAGATTTTGATGCGAAAAAAATTACTAACTCATTTTGTGTAAATTATATTAACCTCCAAAGTTTTCAAGAGCCTGAACACTTTATTCTCTCCAACTCGTGCACAGAGATGTCGAAAAAATCAAAGCGCTACTTCAAAGAAATACGGTTTGTATTTTTATATTTGACTCCGTTTAGGCTACAGTTAGCCATCTTATGGGCAAAAGTTTAATAACGCAGGAAACTAAATATATTCCGTAAAATTGATATAGTGATTTGTAAATTTTGAGAAGACTTTCCATTTTATTTTAATGAAATGTTACCTTCCGCTATCAAGCACAAAATATAACAAAAAAGTACATAATTATTAATAAAAAATATTCGTCAAAAATGTAAATACCTTAATACAATCATCAAAATAAAAATTATTATAAAAAATATATCATAATAAACAAATTATGTGACAAACAACAAACAAGGAGTTTGAGCAGTAACATTAACATCCATATTATCACAGAATGACTTTCCGAAAGGTATACATGTCAAGTAAGTGCACCACTTGCAATTAATTGGTGGTTGATATTTGAAATAAAATACTAATAAAGAAAAGATAATTAGCCATAAAATCATACAAATCGTCATAGTACAAATCCGCCAGATAAAGGATTTTCTTCTTTCTAAAATTTTTGAAGAAAGAAATTCTTCATTAGATAAACTGTTATTTGTAGATTTTTTATCAGGAAGACCAAGAAATGGTAAAAATACAAATGACAATAATACTCCAGAAACCAAACCAGCTAAATGGGCATAATTATCAATCCATGGAAGTAACCCAATTAAAAATAAGAATACAGTAAAAAGAAAATATTTTAAAAGCACTTTCCAAGGCGATTTTATTAATTTCCATGATTTAAGAAATTCAATGATAATAATACCGAGAAATGCAAAACAAGATCCACTAGGTCCTGCTTCAACCTAAATGAGTATAATAAAAATATCTGAACATCAAATATAATATAAATATTTCAATAATAATTTCAATGTATCAAATTTTATATTCTATTTAAAAATAAAACTTCCTAACATACAAAATTGCTTTTGAATGCAATCGTATAAAAATCTCTTTGAATTTATGGATAAAATTCAACTTATAATCTATACAGTGAGACGAAAAAAATGTTTAAGAAAACGATTTACAGTGAATGAACTCTAACGGTATCTATAATTCCAATATTCAAAAAGAACTCTTGACATGAGTTTTACATGATTTAACAGAACAAAAACAACTGAGCCATGTTTTCACAGGTCATTCTCTACTCGCCAATTAACAAAAGGAACCTCTCTTGGATGGAAATTGAAAAAAAGGTCGACGTGTGAAAGTGAAAGATTAGAATCTATGGGAAAAGTCGAATTGCATTCAATGAAATTATTGTTATGTGTCTGTTGGGATTGCAGAAGGATAATTTTTACGAGTTTCTTCCACCCGGCCAAACAACAACTCAACTCAATTTTAAAAATAAAGCAAAACTTAGAAATCTGGCCAATAAAAGAGGTATATATTACATATCAATCAAAAGACAGAAAAACTTAGGGAGTAAAAATGAGAAATCCTCCAGCACCCATCGTATTCCACTGACTTTATACCTTCAGGCTTTCACCGGTTTCGTTCTCTGCAAATAATTTAAATGGGGAAAAATTGAGTCAAACTACCTTATGATTTGACTACCACAAATTACCACACAAAAAACTTGTTAAACGTTGGAAGACAATTATAGAAAAATATGAAAATTATTTGTTTGCATAAAAACGTGTATCAAATTTATTAATTAATACTATTTATCACCAAAATAAGTTATATTTAAATTGATTTCAAATCGGGAACGAACATTTGCTATCTCCAATATATTTGATTAACACTTTTATGCAAACGAAATAAAAAAATAACAATAAAATATTGATTAGTTTTCTTTGAAAAACTCAATTTTTTATATTCTTTAGATAAATTTCCAACATTAATAGCGGCTCATGACTTTAAAACCAATAGGGACAATTAAGAAGAAAAATCTGAGGGAGGTTCTTTTTAAAAAAAAACTAAACTTTATATATTTTACCATATAGTGATTGATAATTTAAACATCATAACTTGCAAAATATAATTAAAAAGCCTGAAAATATTGACAGTGTTAAGTATTTTTCGAATCTTTTAGAAAATATAAACGGTTGAGAAAAACATTCTACCACAAATATACTTGTAAGCAGTCAACTAAAAGTTTTAGTATGTACACCTGATTCAGTTAATTTAAAATTCTATAATAGAAGTTTTAATGAACATCCAATTACAATTATAATTAAGTTTATGAATTAGCCATTTTTAAAATGGCTGACAGGTAAATGTTTTAATAAAGTATATTTTAAGGCTTGGATTGTGATCTCTCGTATATTTATGAGATCATTATTCAAGCACTTAAATAATACTTTTCATCAACGTGTATTTTAAATTTACTTTTATTAATTTTCTTTGGGTTTTTTAGGAATTTATGCCAATTTATGTAAATTAATGGAATTATTTTCCAATAAATTCAAGTCCGATTAATTGAAAACTAAAATTTATTATTAAAAAGTTTCTATATTCGAATAAACTATTTCCCTGTGCCTTGGAAATTTGCTTTGGCTGCCATCTTTTTTACCTTTTGACAAATGCAAATTTTTGATATTTATTGATTTTATAATTATTGATTTCCATTAATTTCACAAATTTATAAAAATCTTTCCTATTTTCAATGGTATTAATGATTTGGAGTTTTTATACTTTATAAAAAATATTATTTTTAAACTCCTCGTTTGATGGTTCTAGTCCCACTGATCCCACCTAAAATTAATTTATTTTAAGTACAAGTTAAATGTTACATTGTTATTTCTTCATCTCCTCAAAAACCTAGAGTTTCGATGGATATTTTTGAAATATCTGAAATATTGTAAAAATATTAAATTGATTGGATTTCGTTAAAAATCTTACGAAATTATTTCTTAATTTTCTCTACAACTCAAAGTAGAGTTATTGGTATTTTTTTCAAAAATTTTCGGCTTTAATTTAAAAAAAAATTGTCGAAAAAGTTACTAAAAATAGTTTTATGTAGAGTTTTTATTGAACTGAACATTTCTACATTTAGAAAGTTTTCATGCATTATTTACTATGTATTATGTTTTTACGTTAAAAATTTTTTTTATCAAATTCCTTCCTTCCTATAATATAAGTTTTTATTCAGTTGAACAAATTACATGCAGACACGGGTAAGTATGTATGTCCCTATATTATAACATTATTGATTTTTTCATTTTAGTATAGCAGTTTTTAATGAACTGAAACAGGTGTATATGAAAATATGGATCTTTCAAGTGAGTGTCTGCAATCTACATCCAATACTACCCACAAGTGTCAAATAGCAGGTGAAGTGAAGTTGGCGACCACGAGACAACGGTAATTAGGTACTGACTGGGACGAATTAAAAACAATTTGACTCACCACTAGGCTAGCAGGATAAAGAAATCTTTGTTTATTCATACAGTGAGTTACAAAAAATATATAAAATTTATTTTCTTTTTTATTTATGAGAAATGTGTGGGGCAGCTAGTGGGTATCCATAAAAGACAAATAGTAAGGTTGGAAAATGCTGTTTAGAACAAGCATGTCTGGAATGAGTGACCAGTTTACATATCAAAACCATGTAGAATAAAAAAGAAAAAATAATAGCATTTATTTACAAAAAATAATTAATCATCGTTTAAAAATCGTTTATCAAAATGCTAATTCTAAAAACTGTTTATGAAATCAAAGAAAAAATTATAAAATATTAAATGAAACGAAAGATGGATAAATAAAATATATAGTTTCTATTCAACATTAGAATCAATTAAAATGTAATGTACGAGCCTTAAAAATAGGACAATTTGAAGTATGGAATAGAATAATCACGAAAATCAAGGTTTCAACCAAAGAGGTCCGAATTTAAAAAAAACAAGCAAAGAAAGTAGAAAATCAAGTTACAGATCAAATATCAGGTTATAAATCAGCAATGAATTCCAAGGATAAAAAACCAACCAAAGTATTTACGCCAATCAGTCGAATGTCACGTGCTATATTATAAAAAAAGTGGACATTTCGAATATCAATGCAACGAGATGGATCAAAAGATTTGATATCTGAATAACAGATACATAGCCGCAATTAGAAAAGATTTTTTTGCAGATATTTTATCATATAATAACACGACAGTTTATCACTAACACTTAATCAAAGCGACAGATAACCATAACATTTTTAATTTTTGGCAAACTTGAAAAATAAAACATAATACAATGATATGATAATAAAAACATTTCTGAGTTTAACAATTAATTTGTATTTATTCGATAGATGAGCCATGCCATTTAAATACCGGCTTGTCTACACGGTTCTTTAATTCCAAGTACTTCTTCCGTTGAACCTGCTGAGCCTTAGTTATATCGATTTCTTATTCTGCATGTACACGAAGTCCGATGATGACGTTCAGCAATGTTTTCAGCAGCTGCCTGTTCTTGATTCCAGAAATACACCAGAGAGTTGCTTGGTCCATAATTAACGGATCTTCATTTCGGCGTGAACAACGAATGTGTTTGTTCGAAGTATGACAGCAATTTTGACATAAATTTCAGGTACGAAAGCCAAAGTATTCCATTCGTATTCCATTTCATTCTAATTTCTTACAACTTGCATAAGCGCTTTGACAGAAGTAAATAACATTAGATATTATTGAATCAGGATACGTTGCCTCAAATGAAGACATCGGAGTCGTCTCGAAGTTGGTATAAGAAGTTCAATCTGGGCTATTAGGCGTTCATATGTAGATCGTTGATTATTAAAGACATCGCAATACACTTTAAGTTAATTACCGCTCAGACAGATATCAAAATAAATAATATAAAGCTGGAAGAAAATAGAAGGTATTACTGAAAAATTCCCATTAGCAAGCCAAGTCTCTGATGAACTAGTCCATCGAGTAATTCGTTACAGTCAAAAATAAGTATACGGTCTTCATCTTCTGATCCAAAATGGAACGAGAATGCTAAAAAATCGTGGTGTAATAGTAAAGTCAGTATTGGCTAGTGGTTGGTGAACACAATTCCATTTTCAGCATCGCAAGCTTAGTTATCTTATGTGGATGTGTTCGGATAAGGACCAGCCGTTTCGGTAATATCAATTTTCTTGAAATAGATCATATAACGACAAACGGCTTTGATAATATTTCACATATTTTATCCTTCATTTCTGCAACAGCTTTACGTGCGAGTAATATTGCAATGTTATCTTCACGAATGTCCCTGTGCATGTTTTTGGTTATTGCGCATATACTTCTGTCGCCAGAGTAACTCTGCATTCGAAACGCTGAAACAACTTGAAGTGACAGTAGGTTTGCCAAATCTTGTTTTTAAAAACTTTTAAACATTGAAAGTTTCCACACATGATCATCGAACATCCTTATTTAGATTTTCAAAAATTATAACTATTCGTGGTAAAAAATTTTTGAATTTATTTCTTTTAATTTACATTTAATTAATATATTGCAATTTATAACAAGAGTCACACCTAACACTCATTAACATACACATGTTTCAGTTCATTAAAAACTGCTATACTAAAATGAAAAAATCAATAATGTTATAATATAGGGACATACATACTTACCCGTGTCTGCATGTAATTTGTTCAACTGAATAAAAACTTATATTATATGAAGGAAGGAATTTGAAGAAAAATTTTTTTTAACATAAAAACAATACATAGTAAATAATGCATGCAAACTTTCAAAATGTAGAAATGTTCAGTTCAATAAAAACTCTACATAAAACTATTTTTAGTAACTTTTTCGACAATTTTTTTTAAATTGAAGCCGAAAATTTTTGAAAAAAATACCAATAACTCTACTTTGAGTTGTAGAGAAAATTAAGAAATAATTTCGTAAGATTTTTAACGAAATCCAATCAATTTAATATTTTTACAATATTTCTAGAAATTCTAGGGTTTTGAGGAGATGAAGAAATAACAATGTAACATTTAACTTGTACTTAAAATAAATTCATTTTAGGTGGGATCAGTGGGACTAGAACCATCAAACGAGGAGTTTAAAAATAATATTTTTATAAAGTATAAAAACTCCAAATCATTAATACCATTGAAAATGGGAAAGATTTTTATAAATTTGTGAAATTAATGGAAATCAATAATTATAAAATCAATAAATATCAAAAATTTGCATTTGTCAAAAGGTAAAAAAGATGGCAGCCAAAGCAAATTTCCAAGGCACAGGGAAATAGTTTATTCGAATATAGAAACTTTTTAATAATAAATTTTAGTTTTCAATTAATCGGACTTGAATTTATTGGAAAATAATTCCATTAATTTACATAAATTGGCATAAATTCCTAAAAAACACAAAGAAAATTAATAAAAGTAAATTTAAAATACACGTTGATGAAAAGTATTATTTAAGTGCTTGAATAATGATCTCATAAATATAAGATAAATCACAATCCAAGCCTTAAAATATACTTTATTAAAACATTTACCTGTCAGCCATTTGAAAAATGGCTAATTCATAAACTTAATCATAATCGTAGTTGGATGTTCATTAAAACTTCTATATTATATAGTTTTTAATGAATTGAAACAGGTGTAATGAATCAGTGGCATATGTTTTGTAAATATCGTCGCGCAAGTATCTATCGCTGTGTGTAAGTGTCATATGATTATATTTCGTGTGATAACCTGTTACTGTGATTAAATGTCGTAGATTAAATGTCAAGGAACCAAATGCCTTTAAACAAAAGGCTTAAAAAACAATTTCACATTGGATTACACAATGAATATTTAAATTAGGTACTTTACATTTAATACAATATCATAACTAAATACACTAAAAACTATTGATAAAAATGTGTTCTACTTGTGTTTCTTATATAGAAGTTCACTCGTTATAATTAAAATGGTTAAAATGCAATAAACTACGCGCAATTAAAAATTAATAAAAAATTGATTAAAAATTGATAAGCATTTATTTAAAAAGCGTATATTCTTGAAGTATTCTTACACATTGATTAAACCAATCACTTCGCATGGTATTTTTAAAGACAGAAACTTGGATCGAATAAGATCGCGCGTATTGAAACAACGATAAACTGTAGCAACTTGTTTTGACTTCTGCATGTATCTGTTACACTTATAGCATACTAGAACAAATAAAATTGAATTTTCAATCAAAAAATTGACAATCCAATTGTCATTTAGAGATTTATAAAGAAAGATTATTTCCATATGCCAAAAAATAAATTCAAACTATTATTTATTAATCAATTTCTTATCAATTTTTAATTGCGCGTAGTTTATTGCATTTTAACCAAAATTAATTTTAGTATTTCAGACATTTCTGTCGAAAAAAAACAAAACCTGAAATCCGAAAAAAGCATAAATTAAATAAACTATGTAGATTTTATTAATTAAATTTGACCTTAAAACGACATTGAAATACTTTTTTGACCTACTTAAAAAAAATTAATTGTTGAAAAACTTGATTAATTGTATTTTTAGAGTTACATTCGTTATACACCAGTTTATATATATACCAGGGCAATATGAACTCAATATGGGATGATTAAATACTGGTGTTTGTGTGTTTGTGTGCACGCAATTCTAAGAATCAATAGTAACGTACACAAAGCCACGTTGAGACAAATCACCTATAATATAAAACAAAAATCAATAAATTTATAGCATATAAACACACCAACTCACCTTGAGGTTTGTTTTTAAAATAGTCACTGAGACAAACCCTACACTATAGAATGTACATTAACGCAACCCATAATAAAAGATGCATGTAAACTTTTAACATGTAGCCATCAGAAGTTGAAAAAACCCCTATAATAAATTAATTTATAGACATTTTTGAGATATTTTTAGAAAGAAAAATGGCGTTCCCATTCAATACTGGAACAAATAAAATTGAATTTTCAATCAAAAAATTGACAATCCAATTGTCATTTAGAGATTTATAAAGAAATGTTGTTATTTCCATATGCCAAAAAATAAATTCAAACTATTATTTATTAATCAATTTCTTATCAATTTTTAATTGCGCGTAGTTTATTGCATCTTAACCGGAAATAGATATGTTCATCATTTTGATTTAACAAAAATTGCTATTAATTATATTATAAATTTTTTGGAAAATATATATTTAACAAAACTAAAATAATTTCTATAATGATAAAATATACCCAACCTTATAAGGCAAAAATACAGCCGACATTAAATTTCCCATAACACCTGACAAAATATAAATTAGAGCCGTTCGAAGCCAACCCATCAGCTTTTCAAAATCCCGAAGAAAAAATGCCTGCATTAATACTGTTATAGCTAAATGTACAATTCCAACATGAAGAAATAATGATATAAATAATCTATAAATTTGATCTGGAATATCTGAATCGGCAAAATTGAGCATTCCACAAATCTCGCTAAGACAATTGACCTAATAAATAAAATATATAACATAAGGAATAAATACGATGTATGTTTTTATCTGTTTGCCTAGGAATATTGCACGGTACATATTTTCGAGCCAAACAAGGTACAGTTGATTAAAATCTATTGAGTAGATCATTTAGATATTTTACAAAATTGAAGATTAATAATTAAGTGCTCAACACGAATCAACCTTAACTTTATCATGTTGGGGTTATACAAAATACATAAAATGAAAATTAAAAATTATCAAAATCAATTTAACATTTAAAAAAAATTAAAATCAATATTTTTCGTGGAGAAAAGTGGTAACCAAGGACAAATGGTATTTTTGAAGACGAATAAAATAACTTTAAATTGTTAAGAGATTTATAGAAGGATCAATAAACTAAAAACAATCAAAGTAAATTATTTTTGGCGAGCCCATAAATCAGAGCAAACCCAGCTTCATGAGTTACCGGGAATTAACATTATGGCCGATAAATTTTTCGACAGATTTGGAAAGTCTAGAGATGACATTTTAATAACTGGTAAGACAAATAAACTATTTTTACTTCCTATAGGACAATTAACAAATCCAACAAAAACTTGAATCATCGCATTAAAGTTTGAAAAAAATTAAAATTTTACTTGAGAACATAAATATTTATCTGAGTGAAAATATCCTCGCATAAATTTGCAATGAGAGGGTGTCGTTATAATGCATTCTCCTTTGATTCCTATGCAGCAGGGTCGTCCGGATATCTCACATTTTAAGTGAGCAGCTGAACCGGAAACAAATTTAGTTTTCAGACAAAGCTAAAAATTATTAAGTAGAGCCGTTTCATTAAATATCCATGAAATACAGGCCATTTGGTGATGTCATCATCCCATTGAAATGGACTCATCGAAATTGGTTTTGAACAATATTCAGGATCCTGACCACACACCGGCCCAGAATAATTATAACTACTATTAACTGAAAGCTTTTGATATTTATGCCAAGTTGAAAGTGTATTCGAACAAAACTGTTTGTTACTCTGATAACAACCTCCTCCATCGTTTCGAATACAGCACCCAGAACTTCAAAAATATATAAAATTATCAATATGAGGTTTAATTTGCAGAGTGATTAAATCATTTCAAAGTTCAAGCTATAGAAAATACAGATGTACCACTTTAAGTTAACAATAAGCGTTTCGTATCAGTTCGTTTCAACATGTAATATATTAAAACTTTTAGATTATATTTAAGAAAACATTTAGCCACTTAGATTTATACATCTTATCCTGTAGTTTTACCAATATTGCATCTCTAATCATTCGAAATTGTTACTACATATGCCCACTCACTGAATGATCATGTTGACCTCAACAATTCATTTTAATATTATGATTTTCAACTAAGCCTTTTACTTATTTGGATTCAAATGACGTTTAATTTAAACAATCTTTATTTTAACCTCACAACTTCAGTCACAAAAACTAGTCTGCACCATATTGGAAATGCTCAATTATCTTCTATACTGACCGCTGTCATAGGAAAGTTACAGTAGGAATCGACAGATGACATCACTAGTACTACACCAATAGCATGGTGCAACACAATACACCACAAGGATGATAGAAAAAAAATTATAATTTGTGGTATATCCTATATACCACCAGGCTTGAAAAGGTTAAGAATCACTAAACAATGGAATTGATTTAAATAAAGGAAAACGCCAATACAACATATGTTAAACTACAATTTATTTCGACAGGCTCACTATCATTCTCAAATAGAATTGAAATTCAACTATATCGATGCCAACAAACTAATTCATTAATATTTTATTTTAAAAATATATCCTGTTAAAAAATTATAAACTCTGTTCCCTAAATCTAACATTTAAAAATTTATATTATAAAATTAGAAATTTTAACAAATTTTATATTTTCAATAATATATTTTTACATTTATACACAAAAATATTTTATTTTTATTTGCATCATTTAGCACAGAATTGAGTTCACTAATATTAATCACTTTCCTTAGTCGAAAGTAATCAAGCGCTTGAGAACTGAAATGACGGGTAGCTCATGACATTAATAACCGGCAGCCGAACACAATCTAAGTAGAACTCGAAATCCAAAAATAAACACAAAGTTCAGACAACAATTGTGTTCACTTATATTAATCTTTATTTTATAACACTAATATTTAAACAAATCATTAATTTGTTTGATTTTTTTATATTAATTAATGAATAAGTGGAGATTTCAACGGATAATCATAAATTCTTAAGACAATAATTTAATAAGCTATTTAAAATACCCCATATAGAAAACATTTTAAGCCTTTAAAAATCAAGTTGAAAATATTTCTGACAAAAATAGTAGCAAAGTTAAAGCATAAATTATGTGAAAAAGTTCACATATTCAAAATGCTCTAACATAATCATCTTGTGGTAAATTAATTTTATATATCTATATATATAAATGATAAAGTTCAATGCCTTTGCGAGATCGTTACATTTATAAATTGAAGTTATTAATAACGTTTTAGAAAGATACTTAAGTATAATGACATATTAAACACAGAACTCCAAATTCATTGTAATTCAAATTTATTATTTTATTAAAATGAATTTAGTTTTTTTTCTTTTTTTTAATGAAAGTGAAGTGACCGGGTTCTTGGATCTGATCAGAATATCGACTGGTTTCAATCCCAGTTGAAACAGAATTTTTAAATGTTACAAATGACAGCTGAATTATAGAATGAAATTAGTTTATCATTAGAAATAGTGTCTAATATAACATGTTTTTAAACATAGTTATTTATCTACAAACCATCCGATTATACACCAAGCGAAGTTGAGATAAATCACCTATACTATAAAAAGAAAATCAATATGTTTATAGCATATAAACACACCAATTCACCTTGAGGTTGCTTGTAAAATCGTCAATGAGAAATAAAATAATGCACATTAACGCAACCTATAATAAAACATGCATGCAAACTTTAAACATGTAGCCATCCGAAGTTGAAAAAACTCCTATAATAAATAATTTTATAGACATTTTTGAGATAATTTTAGAAAGAAAAATGGCGGAAAAAAATTTTAATTTAAATTTTGAGGTTTTTACTAAGAAATTTCAAGTAAATGAGGATGTATCCTCATATGATTTACCCTTAAAACTAAAATTAATCTAATATTTCAGATATTTCTGTCGAAAAAAAGCAAAACCTGAAATCCGAAAAAAGCATAAATTTTTAAATTATATTAGTAAGTTTTAAAAAATAATCATAAACCAAATTATTTTGTGTACATAATCGATGACTTTTTACAAAATATGTATAAAAAATATAATTATTTAATGCAAATAATAATTTTTATAACTTCAAAAATAATTTTACTCATATTTTTTGAGATTAGTTATTGTTACTTACTTGATTTCCTAAATATTATTTATAATAATATATATGAAATAGTTGATCAAAGTTATATTTAAGAGCTTGAATTATGATCATATTTCCTTATGAAATCATAATTCAACTCTTAAAATTTAACTTTAAGTTATATAAGTAGATAGATATGTCACCGCTGGACCACATACCCCCTCCCCCCGGGAAAAATTTTTTTCGCGCTAAGTCCAAAAGTACAAAAAATTTTTAAACAAAGACAATGACTCATTCAAGGTCATTAAAACAAAGACCATGACTCATCAAAAATTAAACAAAGACCATGACTCACTCAAGGTCATGGGATGACTCATCACATATTTTCAAGGTCATTGGATGACTCATCATATTTTTTCAAGGTCATTGGGTGACTCATCAAAATTTTAAAACAAAGACCATGACTCATTCAAGGCCATATGATGACTCATCACATATTTTCAAGGTCATTGGATGACTCATCATATTTTTTCAAGGTCATTAGGTGACTCATCAAAATTTTAAAACAAAGACCATGGCTCATTCAAGGTCATAGGATGACTCATCACATATTTTCAAGGTCATTGGATGACTCATCATATTTTTCAAGGTCATTGGGTGACTCATCAAAATTTTAAAACAAAGACCATGACTCATTCAAGGTCATAGGATGACTCATCATATTTTTTCAAGGTCATTGAAACAAAGACCATGACTCATCAAAATTAAACAAAAACCATGACTCATTCAAGGCCATATGATGACTCATCATATTTTTTCAAGGTCATTAGGTGACTCATCAAAATTTTAAAACAAAGACCATGGCTCATTCAAGGTCATAGGATGACTCATCACATATTTTCAAGGTCATTGGATGACTCATCATATTTTTCAAGGTCATTGGGTGACTCATCAAAATTTTAAAACAAAGACCATGACTCATTCAAGGTCATAGGATGACTCATCATATTTTTTCAAGGTCATTGAAACAAAGACCACGACTCATCAAAATTAAACAAAAACCATGACTCATTCAAGGACATAGGATGACTCATCACATATTTTTAAGGTCATTGGATGACTCATCATATTTTTTCAAGGTCATTAGGTGACTCATCAAAATTTTAAAACAAAGACCATGGCTCATTCAAGGTCATAGGATGACTCATCACATATTTTCAAGGTCATTGGATGACTCATCATATTTTTCAAGGTCATTGGGTGACTCATCAAAATTTTAAAACAAAGACCATGACTCATTCAAGGTCATAGGATGACTCATCATATTTTTTCAAGGTCATTGAAACAAAGACCATGACTCATACATTTTTTTTTCAAAAATTTTTCTATGTTGAAAAGTACACGATTTCCTATGTCACCGCTGGACCAAAAAAGATAGAATATTTTTCGAAATTTTTCTATGTTGAAAAGTACACGATTTCCTATGTCACCGCTGGACCAAAAAAGATAGAATATTTTTCGAAATTTTTTCTATGTTGAAAAGTACACGATTTCCTATGTCACCGCTGGACCAAAAAAGATAGAATATTTTTCGAAATTTTTTCTATGTTGAAAAGTACACGATTTCCTATGTCACCGCTGAACCAAAAAAGACAGAATATTTTTCGAAAATTTTTCTATGTTTAAAAGTACACGATTTCCTATGTCACCGCTGGACAAAAAAGATAGAATATTTTTCGAAAATTTTTCTGTTTAAAAGTACACGATTTCCTATGTCACCGCTGAACCAAAAAAGACAGAATATTTTTCGAAAATTTTTCTATGTTTAAAAGTACACGATTTCCTATGTCACCGCTGGACAAAAAAAATAGAATAGTTTTCGAAAATTTTTCAAAATTTTTCTATGTTGAAAAGTACAAATTTTTTCAAGGTCATTTAAAAGTAGGTCAAGGTCATTCAAAATTTTTTTTCAAAAATTTTTCTGTTTAAAAGTACACGATTTTCTATGTCACCGCTAGACCAAAAAAGATTGAATATTTTTCGAAATTTTTTCTATGTTTAAAAGTACACGATTTTCTATGTCACCGCTAGACCAAAAAAGATTGAATATTTCTATGTTGAAAAGTACATATATTTTTCAAGGTCACGGAATTTTTAAACATTTTTAAATTATAATATATCTACTTACTTTTATAAGTAGTATATATTTTGTAAATTTAATTTTATTATTATTTTTTATAAATATTATTATTTTTATTATTATTTTTATAAATATTATTATTATTATATATTGAAAACCGAGACATACAACAAATTTATTATAAAGAGACAATTCTACTATAGTAGTATTGTCTAAGAGCTTTATTCAAAGCCCATTCCACATACTTCCGATATCGGGCGGCGCAGCAATGACATCCATCACCACAAGGGTATTCGGGTTCCATATCTTTTGGCAAATTGTTTTGTTCGATATCCCATAGGAACTCATCTATTACAGTAAATATCCATATTGATGTATGATTGAATATCAAGTCTGGAATTATTGATGCAGGCTTATCCATGATTCCATGTATTTCTGGATAATAGAATTCCAGACGTTCTTTAATAACTTTAAAATAATCATCTAAAAGCAAGTAATAATAATAATATTAATAATAAATTACCGTAATGTTTAATTTCATTCATAGCTTGAACTGCGCTCGGTACAACCATTTTAATGATAAAAAATGAAATAACAATTACTTTTATACTAATTTAGAGACACACACACACAAATCTTTAGCTATAAACAATAAATATTAATTTATATAGATTTGAAAATGATTAAAGAAATTTTAATAATATTATTAGTTTTTAATATGGCCAACTCAATTGTTATAACCGTTCAAGGTAAAAATTCAACAACATGTGTATGTCCTGATACCGCTGTATTGATGGATATTTTGTATATGATAGATAGGCCTAGATATTTGAAAACTCCAGTCAAAAGATTATCTGAAAGAATGAGTAATTTAGAATTTCGATTTGAAAATACATGAGACTTTAAAAAGAGCTAAAAACGAATTATATGATGATATTATATATTTAAATAAGACCATTGGTATTATCAAAAATGAATTAAGAAAATCAGTATTAGAATTGAAAGAAAATCGTAAACTTAATGAAAAAATGATGAATCAAGTTCAATATAGTATAAAATTTTATTCTAATAAAACAACTGATCAGTTCAATCGTATAATGAAATTACAACAACAACCGGTTAACAGTGGTGGCAACAACTTGAAAGAAGTTAACAGTGCCAACAAATCATCATTGCCATTTCCATTATATATTTTTACATATTTTCTTAGTATTACATGATTCTGATTGGTCGAATATAGTATAAATAAGCTTACAATTTCATATATTTTTATAAAATGACAGAAACTAAATTTTTTATAACTTTGTTGAATGAGCTGGTCTCTAATAATAGAGAAGAAGATGAAATCATTAAAAACATGAAATTTATGGTAAACCGTACCGAGAAAATCGTTGAAGACATCCCATTTGATTATGAAAAAATTCTCAATTTGCCACCATTGGAGAGAAAGAAGGCATTCCAATCAATATTTAGTTACATGTTTGATGAAAATAATAAATGGATGCGAATAATAGTAGGATTAATGTATATGAAACACATGATATTAAAATCTGGATCCGACTATGAAAATTATTTCCAATGGTCTATAGAGGTATATTACTTTATATTGTTATTAATTTATTATTATTTAGGTGATAGAAACAAAAATTGATCCGTGGGTAGAATCAAACGGTGGATGGACAGCTATTATTCAAGTTGCCGCAGAAGCCAAACGCTCTGATATTTATATCGAGAATTGCAAATTTCTATTAAAACTATTCACTGGAGTATCTGTTTTATATTTATGTAACAAGGTTTATCATAGATTTTAATAAATATTTCTTTGTTATTATTATTAATAAAAAACTACATTTTTAAAGATTTATTGATTATTACATGTAGATGGTTCACCACAAGATTCTATCATAATATTTTCTATAACATGATCAATACAATTCTTAAATTCGGTAGGCTCATCTTTAATAATTTCGGTAGCTTCTTCAACATCATTAATATTTTCTTCAGTATCTTCAGTATCCTCAATAATTTCTTCAGAATCATTAATAATTTCAGTATCTCCATCATTAATAATTTCAGTATCTCCATCATTAACAATTTCAGTATCATCACTCTGACATTCTGAACTCGAATCTTCTTTACTCAATGCTTCAACTAGAGTCAACATATCTCTAATTTTTACACCGGTTATTTCTTCGAGTTTATCAAACAAAAAGTTTATTAAATATTCTAAACGAAAATTAATTATTTATTTTATATTTTACCTTTTTCAGACATCATTTTAACACTATTTTAAAACTACTTATAATTTTGTTTATAGAATAACAAAGAAACATTAATACATTTATTAAACACTATACATTAAAATAACTGTGAAAGTCTAGCAGTAACAATTTTCCAGATTGGAGAAAGCACATCATTTTGATCAGCTTTATATCCTTGGATTGTTATTGTTAAATACCAGTTTTCCTGTTCTTTGAAACCTATTCTGTAAATGCATCATAATATTTGGTATATTGACTCGTGAAGAAAGCATTTTCATTGCATTTTAAATTGGAATTGATCTTTTTGAACGCATTATCAATATCCTTGATATCTAACATTGATAGAGTGCCAGCGAGAGATTGAAATTGAGTCTTATTGAGTTTGACTGGATTTGCCAATTGCATATTAATAGGCTCCTTTAAAAAATACATTTTATAATTGTGGAACATCTGAACTGGTTGGACGCTTATTTTCTTGGTCATATTTGATTTATGATCTTTATAAGGTGGTGACGCACTTTTATACCCTTGACAGATACTGATTAACCAATCAGAATCATGCATGATAAGTGCATGATAATTGCATGTTAAGTGCGTGACTGTATGTAAATTAACCCGTTGAGTTTTATGATTTTACACATATCATCTATATAAAATGTATTATTATTATTATTAATATTATTATTATTATTATTACTATTATTACTATTATTATTATTATTATTACTATTATTATTACTATACTAATAAAATTACTATTATTACTATTATTATTATTATTACAAAAACTAACAAAAATAAAACTATTACTATTATTAATATTATTACCAACACTAACAAAAATAAAACTATTATTATCAACACTAAAACAAAACAAAAAATAAAATTCAAAACATTTATTTTCGAAAAAGCTGGTATTTAGACGAATTTCTTATGGAATTTGTCAGATTCCATTCGACATAGCGCTGATATCGGAAATCACAGCAGCTACACCCCAGAATGCAGGGGTATTCAGTTTCTATCTCCTTGACCGTTCGGTTTATTTCATTGTCCCAAAGGGCTTGTTTAATCAGATTTGAAATATCGATTCGTGTTTCATTATATATTAACTGTTGATGCATTGAAGGTTCTTGATTCTTCAAAATCTCCTTTATTTGAGGATAGTAATAAATAATACGTTCGATTATCATTGGAGCATATTTGTCTAAATAAAATATAAAAAATGAAATAAAAATGATAAATTTACCGTATTCAGCGATATTTTTCTTTGGCATAGCATACATAATATTTTCCATTTTAAAAATGAAATCAAATGAATAAGCAAGTTGTTTTAATCAATCATTAGCCAATCAGATATCGACCAATCCGGTGATTTCATTTTGTATGTCACAAACAATATTTTTGTACTCTAGATTTCGCACCCCTAATATGACTATTTTGCCGCTAGCAAACACGTTAACACACATTGGGTTGTATTTTAAAAGCCTCAATGCAGGAAATAATTCTGGCTCGAACATACAAAGACATTTTGTTGACATGCTGTATAGATTGATAGATTGTCCCATATCCATGGTAACTGTAATTGACTGTATTTTAAGATCCTTTATTCTGTATTGTAATTTATTGACATCTAAAGGTTTCTTACATCCCATGATTCTGCATTTGCCGGATTTGAAAAATATTATAGGGTATTTTCCACTCCTATCTACAATTTGCTGGGGTTTACCATTTGGAAACGTCATTTTTGATACATCGAAAGTTCCTTTATAATTTATATTTGATAACATAATTAAACAATGATGAAATATTAAGCTATATATATGATTTTTAGAAAGAGTTCATTAAATCGTATAATATAAACAAAAATCTATAATTATACAAATTAATAATGGACTTAAGAAATGATGCTGTATATCAAATCGTCGGCCCAAGTGGTAGTGGTAAAACTATGTTTGTGTGTAAATTACTGAAATCTAATTTATTTCAAACAAAATTCAACAAGATTTATTGGCATAGGGGTGCAGATGAAGAACATGGATTAACTCAGGATAATTTCTGTAAATTGAAAAACATGAAAATAGTAAAGGGTTTCGATAAAAACTGGTCAAGTCGTTTAAGGAAAGGTGATGTCATCATTATTGATGATTTGTATCAGGAAGCTAATAAAGAAAAGGATTTTAATAATTTATTCACAAAAATCAGTAGACATGTTGGTGTTACTGTGATCTTTATTATTCAAAATCTATTTCACCAGGGTGGTGCACATCGAACAAGGAATTTAAATGTTCAATATTTAGTTATTTTCAAGAATCCTAGAGATGCAACAGTTATTGATTTTCTTGCTCGACAGACATACCCTAATAATCGTAATTTTCTCATCAGTGCATTTCAAGATGATACAAAATCACAACATGGATATATATTTCTTGATTTCACACAACAATGCAATGATGATTTAAGGGTAAAAACAGATATTTTCAATAAAGAAGGTGCCATGGTATATAAACAAAGTTGAAAACTTTAACATATAAAAATGTTGATGAAATCCAGGCTTAAAAATATCCGAAAACTTAGACATAATATTAAAAAGAAGCGTGTTCCACCAAAAACTAGTTATACACCATCTAAAAAACTAATATCCGAGAATTACCCTGCAATGAATCTTATTTCGAAAAACATTATTAAAGAGTAAGAAAAAAGTTAAAATTGTAAAAAATCATAGGAGTTTCCCATATTTTAATGCATTGTTAAAAGCTTCGAGTATGAAAAGAATGTCTATTTTACAATCATTTCCACCTTTTGTTGTCGATGATTTACTCAAAATTCTATTAAAAGTAGTCAGAGGTAAAATTAAAATCAGTAATTCTAAAAAACTAGTATTGAATAAACATCGTAAGCCTTTGTTATCACTAGTAAATAATAAAAATCGTAAGCAAATGAGAAAAATCATATATAAACAACAAGGTGGTTTTATCGGAGCAATGTTACCATTATAATTATCATTATTATCACAATAAACGATGGGTCAATCATTACCTAATGTTAAATTAAAATTTAAATCATCTTGTTGTAATGGAGAAGATTTGGACGAACCCAGAAGATGAGGCAGGTTTCGGTGGAGTGGCAAAGTTAAAGAAAAGAGTCCCAAATTCGAAAAAGGAAACGCAAAAGTGGTTGTCAGATCAGCTTGCGTACAGTTTAAACAAACCGATGCGGAAAAGATTTCCAACGAGAGCTTATAAGACATTCGGTATTAATGATTTATGGCAAATGGATTTGATACCGTATTCGAAAATTAACAAGGGTTATAAATATATTTTAACGTGTATCGATGTTTTCAGTCGTTTTGCCCGCGGTCTACCAACAAAGACAAAATCTGCAGAGGAAATATCTAAAGCAATTAACTCAATGTTTAAAAATGAGCATCCAGACAATTTGCAAACCGATTTAGGTATTATTAATATTATTATGATTATTATTATTATTATTATTATTATTATTATAGGTAAGGAGTTTTACAATAGTAAAGTTAAGCAAATCCTGGATCGGCTCAAAATAAATCATTATTCTGTACATTCTCAATACAAAGCCGCACATGTTGAAAGATTTAACCGGACATTGAGGAATAGATTGAAGAAATATTTCGTGCATCAAGGTAATAAAATATGGATAAATGTATTACCGAAAATACTTGTTAGTTATAATAATTCATCACATCGAGGTCTGAATGGTTTGAGACCCGTTGATATCAGCTCGAAAACACGAGTACCATCAGTAGTTGCTATTACAAAACCAAAATATAAAGTTGGTGATTACGTTAGAATTATTAAAATATCTGCTTCACCTTTCATCAAAAATTTCGATAGTAATTGGAGTGATGAGGTATTTCAAATTACTAAAATTAATACTAAACAGAGTCCTGTAATGTATGTTATTAAAGATAGTGATAACAATTTAATACAAGGGAAATTCTATGAACAGGAATTACAAGTTATTTCCAAACCTACAGTGTTCAGAATTCAGAAAATATTGAAAACTAAAATGGTGGGTAAGGATAAACAATACTATGTCAAATGGCATGGATATCAAAAACCCTCGTGGATATCATCAAAAGACCTAGTAAAATGAGTTTCTATACAATTTTACCTAGCAATAGTTGCCCACTAATCCATCCGGAAAATCAAGCGAGTAAATTTATGGTTAATCTTCAAAATCCTATGTATTTACATGGAAATTGGGAAGTTGCTTTGCAAGACTTTACATTTGTGTACAATACATTTCCGTTTTATAGTCATTGTAAAATCGGTTACAAGAAACGTGTTCCCAAAACATGTAGTGGTATTTTCACAATCAATAATTTTGAACGATATTGTCATATTCCGAATCAGATTTTAGATGAAAATAGTGGCATGTTTTTTAAAGATGGATTGAATGTTAGTTGTGATTTTAGCCCATTTACAATAAAGTTTGAAAGTATTGAGGATGCCAAGCGAATGGGTAGTGATAAGCTTAACATTGTTGTTCCTGGTACTGAATACCTAATACGTTTTAAAACATTTATCGATGTCGGTCCTGTGAATGAAAACATCAAAATATCCGTATCATATATTAATGAGGTGGAAGATACATTTACATTTACTAATGATTTATATATTGAAACCCTTGAAGAATTACATAAATATATTTCATTCAATTGTTTACATATATTTAAAACTATTGAATTTGTTAAAGATGGAATATGTAAATTCAGTCTGAATAATAATATTTGTGAAGTTACATTTGATAAAAATTTGGCTAATACATTGGGATTAGATAAGCAAACATATCGGGCAAGTGCTTTTGGTGTACGCAAACCAAAACTAATAAAACTTCATAGGCAAATGTTCATATATACTAACATCATCGATCCTATAATTGTTGGCGATTCTTTGGTTCCTCTATTGAAATCTGTTTGGGTTGATAAACGTGACCAGGATGAAGTTGTCAATATAAATATCGATAATCCCATGTACTTACCGGTATCAACATCATGTATAAACAATATAGAAATAAATATTCGTGATGATAGTGGTAAATTTATTGAATTTAGTAAAGATACAAAAACTCATTTGACATTACATTTTCGTAAATTAGATGGCCAATAACGATATTATTAGTATGTATAGTGGTAGCCAAAGTGGTGGTGAATTACCATATTTTATTGGTAAACAGTATGGATCAGGATGGTTGAGAACAATTGGTAGATTTGCACTTCCTATTCTTAAACGCCTTGGTCGTTTTGGTATGAAAACTGCTAAAGATGTGATAATGAATGAGCAGAAAGCATTACCATCTCTGAAATCAAATGCATTATCAGAGTAAGGGAAAGTTGCAGGTATGTTTGAAAAACCCGAAGCACCAGCTCAAAAGCGTAAAAGACATCATAAACATATAAACAAACGAATGAAAGGCCATGGAACTATATTTCAAAAATGATTTGTGGTAAATCTGAATTGTGCTTATTTGATAGACCATCTCCCCAGGCGGTAATTGAAATGGGGGCCTTTGAAGATGTATTCCCGATGAATTCTATTATGGATAGTAGAACTGATATTGAATTTTATATTAATGGTTCCCAAACTGAATATCTAGATTTGAACGATACATTGTTAACTGTTCAGGTCAAAGTTGTAGATAAAGATAGAAAACCGTTGGGTGAACCTTGTGATGTTATACCAAACAATTTCTTGTTTCATACGCTTTTTAAAGATGCAGTTCTCGGATTTAATAATATCAAGATTGAGGGTGGTAACAGTACATATATTCACAAAGCTCTAATAGAAACTATTATAAATTACAATAGCGATACTAAAAATACATGTTTAACTCCTATGGGTTATGGTAGTGATGACGATAGAAAAAGTGGATTAAAGGATCGAAATTATTTACCATGTGCTCATCATTACAACTCGATTTTATGGATCAACCAAAATATTTACTCCCAGGTGTTAATGTGCACATTAGATTGAAAAGATCTGATTCGGCATTATCACTAACAAGTGCTACCACATCACCAATTCTTCAATTAGTTGATGCTAAATTATTCGTAAGAAGAGTTCGTGTTGAGCCCTCTGTATTAGCTGGTCATCAACTGGGGCTTAATTCTAAGCATGCAATATATCCATTGAAAACAAAGGAAATTGTTCAATTTGCAATTGCTAAGGGTTCAGCTTCTTTCTATAAGGAACAAATATTTGGAGATAGAAGAATGCCCAACTTTATATTGGTAACATTTCAAAGTGAATCTCAATATGATGGATCATACTTAACATCGTGCTCGATTTTCAAAAACTTTGGTGTAACATCGTTAACTTTATCGAAAAATAGTGATTATAGAGAAACATATACTCAAGATTTCGAAAATGATAATTATTGTGCTACATATATGCAGAGTATAGTGAGAAATATGGGTTATTTGGATAAAAACCTTAATTGTGGTATAACTCTTGAAGATTTTAAAAGCAAATATCCATTCTTCACATTTGTTTTGGCACCCGATTTTGATTTAAATCAGAGTCAATTACCTCAAAATGGAAATTTACGATTAGATATAAAGTTTTCTAAAGCTACATCTGAACCGGTACATGTTGTAATATATGGAGTGTTTGAAAACGAGGTTCAAATAACTGCAAACAGAACAGTGTTGGTTTGAACAGAGTTCAAACAGTATTAGTTTGAAAATGTTGGTATAAATGTATAGATAATATAGGATAATTTGTCATGGAGTAAGTTTTTCATGTATTATTAATATTATTGATGTAGTTCTGTTCAGGTCTATCGAATTGGAAAACAAATACTAGGACATGAATTTTTAGGGGTATTTCCTCTTGATAAAATTCCATATTTACGTAATAATCAAGCCATAATCGTCAATACTCAATCGTCTCATCTCGGTGGAGAACATTGGTTGGCAATATATATGAAACCTAGCAAGATATTAGTATTTGATCCTATGGGTTTCTATTATCCGGCTTTAATGGTTTCGAAACTTCAAACAATGAGTAAACCTATTGTCTATAATAAAACTATGTATCAAAAACCATGGACATTAACATGTGGTCAACATTGTTTAGCTTGGTTATTATCCAAGCGATTTGATGTATAATAAATGTATTAATGTTTATTGTTATGTTTTAACTATTAACATTGTTATTTATTATTATTTTTATTATTATTATTTTTATTATTATTATTAATTAATTAATGGTCACAAAGACAGTGCGTGATCATCACATGTTAAGTGCGTGATAAGTGCATGATCATCACATGATAATTGCATGCATACACACACAAAACTGTATGTGAATTACAAAGAAAACACATACAAACAAAAGTATGTATGTGAATTACAAAGAACGCATGCAGTCACAGTGTAGACTGCATGTGTTTTACAAAGAAAACACACCTACACACTATAGGCTGCATGCATAAAAATCTCTCACCTATATGTGTGTATTGCTTAAATGTGATTGGCTAAATCCTGAAAATTTGATTCCCTTTATAAACATTGACAATATCCAAAGTTGTCACAATTAATTCAAAAATTTCAAATTAACAAAATATTCAAAATGGAGAAAACAAGTATTCTTAAACAATTATTAGCGGAGGGAAACGGTAAGTTTTTAATTTTATTATTTCTTTTATTTATTTATTATTAAGGTACATTTAATTGGTATGATGTCACCGAAAAAGATAACGAAGTTATTATAATCGAGGATAGTGGTAAATTTATTTATTAAATTATTAATTTATTATTATTATTGTTTTAGAAGTTATTGTAACACCGACGGAAATCATTGTTATCAGTGATAGCGAAGACGAAATCGATCATGGTAAATTTTTTATTTTATTTTATTATTTTTAAAACCATTTTAGTAGATTTGGATGGAGATGAAAATGCCCACAATTATGCCCCCGTTTCTGGGGAAGATAGCTCTACAGATGATGATACTGATAAATGTGAGTTTTTTATTTATTTTTAATATAATGTTATTATTATTAACATTTGTTTTTATTTAATCCATTTGGATTAAATAATAATAAATGTTAATAATTGATAAAAAACTTTTATTGTAAACTTTTATTAAAAACTTTTATTGAAAAATTATATTGAATACTTTATTGAAAACTTTTATTGAATACTTTTATTGAAAAATATATTGAATACTTTTATTGAAAAATTATTGAATACTTTATTGAAAACTTTTATTGAATACTTTATTGAAAACTTTTATTGAATACTTTTATTGAAAAATTATTGAATACTTTATTGAAAACTTTTATTGAAAAATTATATTGAAAACATATATTTAAATTTATTATTTTTAACAGGCAAATTATATCCAAAGTACTGCATCTCTTCAGCGTGTCATTCTTTAGAATGCCATGCTGAAATGAAGCGATACTATAGACAAAAATTTTATGGCATCAAGTTTTTTATATGCCCTAAATGCGAGACTGCCCAGGATGTAAAATATTTAGTTTTTTATAAGGATCACTCTTCCCACTTAAATCAATTCACTTTAAATAAAAAGGCTCTTCTACGGAAAATAATGAAAAGAAAAAATAATAAAAATAGTAAAAATAATGACAATAATGACAATAATGACAATAATAATAATAATAATAATATTTCTAGACGTAATAACAACAATAATACGTCGAAACACAATAAAAATAATAATAATAATAATAATAATATGTCGAGACGTAATAACAACAATAATACGTCGAAACACAATAAAAATAATAATAATAATAATAATAATAATAATAATAATATGTCGAGACGTAATAACAACAATAATACATCGAAACATAATAATAATAGTAATAATAACAATAATAATACGTCGAAACATAATAAACGACCTGCTGCAAATATCCAGTGTGTTCCCTCTAAACTTAAAAGGGTTGAAATCATCATTAGCGATGATGAAGAAATTATCATTAGTGATGATGAAGAAATCATCATTAACGATAATCAAATAGGAGGTTCGATCAATATCGATAATGAACCCGAAATAAGGTCAGATTTAAATGGGACTCATAAAAGTATTAGATTTGATGTAGAACGTCAGAATCTAATACAAATCTCATTAACAAATAAAATAGTTAATAGATTAAAATATGAAATTAACCAAATGGGGTCGGTTAAAATACAATTCACCATTCTTATACAATTTGAAAAAGATGGTGAAATAAAAGACAACTTCTTTAGTAATAAGGCAGAACTTTTCTCGGATAATTTTCTGCTTGATGGTATTACTAAATTAAATAATAAAATAGAAAGATTCACATATTTAGGGAGCGGATGGCGGGTTGTTAAAATCAAAGAAATTGATTTTATATTAACAAAGTATTTCCCTATAAATAGACTAGCTGGCCATAGTTATATCCCAACACCGAAATTTTTATCTGGCAAAAAAGCTATAGTTAACGTTCAAAACACTGACCATCACTGTTTTATATATAGTATATTAGCCCTTTTAAAACGAAGTGTAGTTCGCACCCATAGAAACAGAGTTTCTTCTTATGAGAATTATTTGGACGAATTAAATTTTGACCCCATTGACGATTGTCCTATGAGACTCTGTAATATTCCCAAGTTCGAAAGAAAGAACAAGGACTTAAATCTGGCTATAAATGTTTTGACTTTTAACGAAAAACCGTCTAAAACTCTAGATGATATAAACTATATCCCCCATCATCCGCATTTAGATATAATTCACCGCTCCAAGGTTACTGACGGTACACCTATTTATTTACTTCTTTTGGAGGACGGTGATAATTATCACTATACAGCTGTTTTTGATTTAAATAAATTAATGAACTGCCATGCGACTACAACTTGCAATGTGCAAATCTCTGTTCATTGGTGTCCCCATTGTCTTAACGGCTTTAGATTAAAACCTGCATTTGACGCACACGTTGCCTTGTGCAGTAAAAATCAAACAGGCACTACCCTTTATACTTTGCCTAAAAATAAATATTTAAAATTTACAAATTTCGCAAAATCCATTACCCCGCCATTCGTAATTTATGCGGATTTTGAGTCAATTTTACCACTGGATATAAGGCATCATCAAATACATATGCCGATAGCAGCAGGTTTATTATTAATTAACAACTACACAAACACAAAACAATATTTTAATTTTATTGGCGATGATTGCGTTTTGGCGTTTTTAAAAAAGATTGATGAAATCGCTCTTCCGATTGTCTTGCCATATTATGAGGTTCATTGTCAAAAACCTATAGGACCACTATCTTTCAAGAAGGACCGAGTTCAAGGATTGTCGCACATGTTATCTGTGTAAAAAGTTTATTAGGAATAAAGTTAAGGATCATTGTCATTTCTCAGGTAAGTATTTAGGGGCTGCTTGTATGAAGTGTAATGTTTCTCGACGAATCCAGAAACAATTACCTGTGGTTTTCCATAATTTGAGGGGATATGATCTCCATCATATTTTAAAGTATGGTCTAAATAATTTTTCTTCTTGGGAATTAAATATTATTCCGACCACTACCGAAAAATTTATCTCCCTCATTGCATACATTAATAAATTGCCTGTTCGTTTTATAGACAACATGCAATTTATTAATTCTTCTTTAGCAAAAGCGGTTAAGACACTTACTGATTTGCCTTTAACTGATTCTGTTTTTGATGGTGCAATTGTTAGAGCCAAGGCTATTTTCCCTTATGACTTTGCGAAATCTCTTGAGGTTCTTGAATCGACGACTGAATTGCCTCCTATTTGGGGTTCTGTATCTGCTGATGAATATGCTACAGCCCAACAAATTTGGACACAGCAAAATTGCGAGACAATGCTAGATTACATGCTAACCTACTTAAAATTAGACGTATTCCTTCTTGCAGATTATTTTCAGCAATTTCGCGCAAAAGCAATTGCTTATAATACTCTAGAACCTCTTAATTTTTATGGAATTCCTGGTATGTCATGGGCGTCAGCTCTCATGACATTACAGGAACCCATAGAACTTTTGCAGGACATGGAAATGTTTAATTTCTATGAGGGAGGAATACGGGGTGGGTTAACATTTGTTAACAAACATTATGTCGCAAGTTCTGAGGATACAGAACTCTTGTATATAGATATAAATAATTTGTATGGTTGGGCACTTAGCCAATATCTTCCGTATGCTGATTTTGTTTGGGTGTATGATGGTTTGGATGATGTATTGAATGAGTGTATGAATGTTGCGGATATTGAAATCCTTCCATATGGATATACTATGGAAGTTGATATTGATATCCCTGATTATTTACATAATTTTTTGAATGATTTTCCGATTGGGCCGGAAAAGATGTGTCCACCGAATTCTAAAGTTGAGAAGTTGATGCTCACGCATTGGCCAAAAAAGAACCATGTTCTTCATTGGCGACTTCTCAGGCTTTATCTTTCTCTCGGTGTGAAGGTTGTTAAAGTTCATCGCGCAATTAAATTCAAGCAAGCACCTATATTTCATGCATACATAGACAAAAACACAAAATTAAGAGCTCAAAGTACTAGCGAGCTATATAGGGACTTGTTTAAACTTTATAATAATAGTTTGTACGGAAAGTCAGTCGAAAACCTTAAAAAACGGATGAATTTGAGGCTATGCAATTCTGATGAAAAGATGATTGTATATGCCTCAAAACCGACTTTCAGAAAATCTATCATAATTGATGATAATCTGATTGCTACTCATCTGAATAAGGATTCGATATGTTTAGACAGGCCTAGTTATATCGGACAAACAGTTCTAGACCTGTCTAAACTTAGAATGTACGAACTACAATATAAAGAGCTAGCGAAATATCGCGATGAATTTAATTGTGAAATAAATATCGTTGCCGGTGACACTGATTCGTTTTTTCTTGAGGTTAAGCACTGTAAGCTTGACACTCTTTTGCCGGCAATGATAAGAGACAGCCTTCTAGATACATCGAATTACGACCCAGCACATCCCTTATACTCGAGGAAATTAGATTCCGTTATCGGAAAATTTAAAGATGAAAGTAAAGGTCTCGGGTATAAGGAGTGGGTTTTCTTAAGACCCAAGTGCTATAGTCGATGAGAGCTAAGGGGGTGAAGTTGTTGGGGACAGAGATTGATCACCAGTCATATTTAGACTGTTTTGAAAATGACACTATATTTACGGTGCCTCAAACTAGGATAGGGACGCGGAACCACCAATTATTCACATTTAAAAATAATAAAATTGCGCTTACCAATAACGACGATAAGCGTAATTGGGTGGGGAAAAATACCAGTCTCGCATTTGGGCACTATTTAGGATTTGATGTCATTGATCAAGTATCTCCAAGCTATCAAGGAACTCACAGTCCAAGCTATGTCAGCTCCTGCTCATATTTCAGTCGAGACATTGATGATATACTTTTATCTGATTAATTTTTTCAAATAAAATGTATTTTACGATTTATTAGTTATTAATTTAACAATTTGTGTTGATAATAATTTATTTAGAGTTTTTATTTTAATAATTTTTATGAAAAATCGAGAGAGAAAAAGAATGGAGAAAACTTTGCAATAATAACAATTTGTGTTGATAATAATTTATTTAGAGTTTTTATTGTTAATAATTTTTATGAAAAATCGAGAGAGAAAAAGAATGGAGAAAACTTTGCAATAATAACAATTTGTGTTGATAATAATATGTTTTATTTGTTTGTTTTTTATTGTTAATAATAATTTTATTTTTGTTGTTAGTTTTATTTTGCTAATAATGTGTTTTATTTGTTTTTTTTTATTAATAAGAGTAATAATAGTAATAATAATAATAATAATAATAATAATGTGTTTTATTTGTATATAGTTTTTATTAATTATAGTAATAATATTAATAATAATAATAATAATAGTAATAATAATAGTAATAATAATATTAATAATAATAATAATAGTAATAATAATAATAATAATAATAATAATAATAATAATAATAGTAATAAATAGTAATAATAATAATAATAATAATAGTAATAATAATAATAATAGTAATAATAATAATAATAATAATAGTAATAAAAATAATAATAGTAATAATAATAATAATAATAATAATAGTAATAATAATAATAGTAATAATAAAAATAGTAATTAAAAAATATATATACTACTTATAAAAGTAAGTAGTACAATAATAAAAATAATCATTGTAATAATAGTAATAATAATAAAATAATAATTAAAAAAAAATATATATATATATATATACTACTTATAAAAGTAAGTAGTACAATAATAAAAATAATAATATTTTATAAGATAATAATAAAATTAAATTTACAAAATATATACTACTTATAAAAGTAAGTAGATATATTATAATTAAAAAATGATTAAAAAATCCGTGACCTTGAAAAATATATGTACTTTTCAACATAGAAAAATTTTTGAAAAAAAATATATGTATTTTGAATGACCTTGACCTACTTTTAAATGACCTTGAAAAAATTTGTACTTTTCAACATTGAAAAAATTTCGAAAAATATTCTATCTTTTTTGGTCTAGCGGTGACATAGGAAATCGTGTACTTTTAAACATAGAAAAATTTTTGAAAAAAACAAAAAAATTTGTATGAGTCATGGTCTTTGTTTCAACGACCTTGAAAAAATATGATGAGTCATCCTATGACCTTGAATGAGTCATGGTCTTTGTTTTAAAATTTTGATGAGTCGCCCAATGACCTTGAAAAAATATGATGAGTCATCCAATGACCTTGAAAATATATGATGAGTCATCCTATGACCTTGAATGAGTCGTGGTCTTTGTTAAAAATTTTTGATGAGTCATGGTCTTTGTTTCAATGACCTTGAATGAGTCATTGTCTTTGTTTAAAAAATTTTTGTACTTTAAAAATTTGTACTTTTGGACTTAGCGCGAAAAATTTTTTCCCTGGGGGGGGTGGGGGAGGGGGTATGTGGTCCAGCGGTGACATGGTCTAGCGGTGACATCTATCTACTTATATAACTATATAAAAAATAACTTACTTAGTAGCCATTTAAAAAATGGCTGAAATGCATTCACAAAATAAATTCCACCAAGTTGATTTATGTATCAACTTGAATTATAGCGGAATTTATCTCAGTGGGACTTGGTGTATTGTTATAGATTATGCATTTGAAGTACATTTTAACGGCATTGAACATAAATATCATTTCATGATTCCACCATATATTAATAACAATATATTTTATTTTATTCTTAATGAGTTTAGAAAGTTAGTGATCGCTTCATTTATTCATACTCTTTAATAAGATGCATTTTATTCAATTTTTCAAAAATAATCTAACTGTCTTTCTCTTTCGATCTGAGGATTCAAAATAACATCTTTTAAATTTTTATCAACTCTCATACATGGCGAATAACGAGCTCCAAGTCTTATTAAATCAGACTGCCTAGGACCAATCCATAAATTATCATATTCGTGCCAACATACACTTTCTCTTGCTTGGTTAGGTAATATAACTTCATTTCGATATTCGGTGGTTATTCTGAGCCCAATGGGAGCCAACCCATAAACCGATACTCCAATTATGAAAACTAGTATTTGTACACATGTCATCCAATAAGTAAAATATGGTCTAATAATATTACACAAATAAATTACAGTAAATAAATTCAGTACAAATATTTAAAATAAAATTGAGAGAAAATCGTAATACGATTCCTTTTAACAAATTGTAATATTTTGAAACATTAATTTCTTGCACATAATTTCTGAGTAAATCGTTCATGTATAGAATGCTCAAATGAAAAAAAAATTAATGCAGTTAAAAGCAGTAAAGAGTAGAGATGAAAAAACTAATCTAGAAATATTGAAAGTTTTACATTAAAAATGCCTAACTCATTTTAAACAAATATTAAAAGTATGAAAATTAATTTTAGTACATAATTATATTTAAAACAAAGAATAATGTAACCTTAATGTCAATACACCTGATTAAATTCATTAAAAACTCTATAAAACTATTTTTAGTAACATTTTAGACATTTTTTTATAAATGGCGAATAAAATTTTTTATGAAAACTCGGATAATTCTACATTGAGTTTCCGAGAAAATGATGAAATAAATTGGTAAGATCTTTCATTTAAATTAAATCAATTTATCATATTTACAGATTTTCAGATATTTCAGAAATATCTGTTGCAACTTTACCTTTTTGCGGAGAAGAAGAATTAAAAAGGCAAGATTTATCTTAAAGTTAAAATAAACTAATTTTTTTACAGCTTTTGCAATTTATCTGAATGTATCGAACCAGGACCCTCAAATGTGGAATTGAGAAAAAAAAGGAAAAGATACGTTTTAATAACTTAAATCTAAAAATAATATTTTTATAGAATTACAGAAATAGACAACATTAGGATTATCAATGCCATGGAAAATGGCGAAGATTTTTACACATTTGGACAATTATTAGGATTTTCAAAATCATCCATAAAAACAATAATTTACAAGTATAAAAATTTTGCCATTGTTTCAAAAGGAAGAAGAGGGGGCCGTGAAAAACGAATTTCGGAAGAAAACGGAAATAAATTATTAGATTATGTTGAAAATAACTTTTATGCAAGCCTTGAGGAAATGCGAAATTTCTTGATGCAAAGAAATTGTAAAGCATCCAAGGACACAATTTGTACATATTTAAGAAATCAACTTATATCAAATAAAAAAGTGAAGCCAAGTATCGCCGCACGAAACTCGGATCGCGTACTGGAAATGCGAATGCAGTATGTGACGCGATTCCAAGAAGAAGCTTGGCACGACAAAAAACTTATATATGTCGACGAATGTGGCTTCAACACTTGGACAAGCCAAACATATGGAAGGAAAAAGAAAGGGAAAAGAATATATTCGACAGTTCCAAGTAATCGTGGACCAAATATGTCACTGGCTTTGGCAATTGGTGTAAAAGGGCCAATTCACAACAAATTGATTGTAGAAATATTCAAAAAGGAAATATTTCAGATTTTCCTGAACGAACTTACGTCCAAGTTGAATGGAGATGGATATCACATTATTAACGATAATGCATACATTCACGGAGGAGCATTATCAGCAAACAACTTTATAGAATATTTACCACCGTACAGTCCGTTCCTGAATCCAATCGAAAGTGTCTTCAGCAAAATTAAGTTAAGCATACGGAAGACTATCGCAAGGAAAAGTGGATTCAGCTCAATGTCCTTCCCTAGTAGATTCGATGTAATCAATGAGGCTCTGGAAATCGAGCTAAGAAAAGAAGAATATAAAAATCTTAAAAAATATTTTTTTCACATTCGGCGATTTTTTCCAAATTGCTGCAAGAAGATTGAAATATTTGGAGATTGATTTGTATTTTAATAAAATTTATTTGTCAATTAATCTGACTTACATTTATAGTATAATAATTGCAATAAATTGGCATAAATTCCTAAAAAAACCTAAAAAAATTAATTAAAACTGAATTAAAAATAAATGATGATTAAAAGTATGATTTAAGAGCTTGAATAATGATCTCATAACTTTACGAGATCACAATTCAAGCCTTAAAATATACTTTATTAAGAAATTTACCTGTTAGCCATTTTAAAAATGGCTAATTCATAAACTTAACCATAATTGTAATTGGTTGTTCATTAAAGCTTCTATTATAGAAGTTTTTAATGAATTGAATCAGGTGTATATGTTCGTTCTAATAAAGAAGGATGTTGTATGCCAGTACGTATATAGGGAAGGGATGCGACGAAGGATTATGCCAGTCTCCCATTTTTACATTGTACTTTTAATGTTTAACAAAGATGTTATTAATTCGGAATCCCGAGAAATTTATAGCATATTAATAAAAATCTTTATTAAAATGAAATCTATGTTTCTCTCTCTAGGAATATATAAACAAATTAAAAACGTCCTTTTCTTTTATATAATTTTACTTAATATCAATTCATATTTATTTTAAAATCAATATATTCGAAATTTATAAATAATAATTTAATTTAACCAACAATTGTTAAATTTATACAAATTTTTTTTATATACATTATAGCAATTCAACATTGCACATTTGAACATTATAGCAATTCATTATTGCACATTTGAACATTATAGCAATTCTTCATTGCACATTTGAACATTATAGAAATTCATTATTGCACATTTTAGCAATTCATCATTGCACATTTGAACATTATACCAATTCATCATTGCACATTTGAACATTATAGCAATTCATCATTGCACATTTGAACATTATATCAATTCATCATTGCACATTTGAACATTATAGCAATTCTTCATTGCACATTTGAACATTATAGAAATTCATTATTGCACATTTTAGCAATTCATCATTGCACATTTGAACATTATACCAATTCATCATTGCACATTTGAACATTATAGCAATTCATCATTGCACATTTGAACATTATAGCAATTCATCATTGCACATTTGAACATTATAGCAATTCACCATTGCACATTTGAACATTATAGCAATTGATCATTGCACATTTGAACATTATAGCAATTCATCATTGCACATTTGAACATTATACCGATTCATCATTGCATATTTGAACATTATACCAATTCATCATTGCACATTTGAACATTATAGCAATTCTTCATTGGACATTTGAACATTATAGCAATTCTTCATTGCACATTTGAACATTATAGCAATTCATTATTGCACATTTTAGCACTTCATCATTGCACATTTGAACATTATAGCAATTCATCATTGCACATTTGAACATTATACCAATTCATCATTGCACATTTGAACATTATATCAATTCATCATTGCACATTTGAACATTATAGCAATTCATCATTACACATTTGAACATTATAGCAATTCTTCATTGCACATTTGAACATTATAGCAATTCATTATTGCACATTTTAGCAATTCATCATTGCACATTTGAACATTATACCAATTCATCATTGCACATTTGAACATTATAGCAATTCATCATTGCACATTTGAACATTATAGCAATTCATCATTGCACATTTGAATATTATAGCAATTCACCATTGCACATTTGAACATTATAGCAATTGATCATTGCACATTTGAACATTATAACAATTCATCATTGCACATTTGAACATTATAGCAATTCATTATTGCACATTTTAGCAATTCATCATTGCACATTTGAACATTATAGCAATTCACTATTGCACATTTGAACATTATAGCAATTCATTGCACATTTGAACATTATAACAATTCATCATTGCACATTTGAACATTATACCAATTCATCATTGCACATTTGAACATTATACCAATTCATCATTGCACATTTGAACATTATAGCAATTCATTATTGCACATTTGACCATTATAGCAATTCATCATTGCACATTTGAACATTATAGCAATTCAACATTGCACATTTGAATATGGGCGACCATTTTCAGCATCTGCCAGTGTTTTGCAGTGGATGGCGATGTCTTAATCCCTCAAGGAGATCCCACACTCCTGGATGGCTGCAGTTGAAGAAGGTCTTCAGAGCATTGTGGAATCCCTCACAACAGTTTGTGGTTCTTAACCGGTGGTGCACGCACCCCTTAGGGGTGCGAGCTTGAATATTTTGGGGTGCGAAATTGTAATTTTACAAATTCACGTGTAGCTAGCAAAATAAAAAACTAATCTTAAAAATTCATTTTGGTTAGTAAATTTTTTATTCCCTAAACATTTTTTAAATATGTTTGTAAATTATAAACCATCGAGACAAATTAATTTTTGTATTTTTTCTACAATTACAAAAATTCAAATGCGTTTCTAGTTAGAATATAAATATTCAACTAAACTTGTAAAATTAACTTGTATTAATTATTTTATTATTAATATTTAACTTTTAATATTCAACACAAAAATTCAAACTTGTAATAGTCAACACTAAAATTCGAATCTAATTATTAGAATATAATTTGGTACATTAAAGTCAAATTCAAAAGGTAAGCTAAAATATAGCAATAATAGATAGAAGTTTAATATTTTTTTTAGTGTTTTATTAAAAAATTTAATTTAGTTTATGCCATGTCAAAGAAACGATGTTGGAATGACGATTATGTTCGTTATGGTTTTACATTTACAACGGAGAAGGATGGAACGCAGCGACCACAATGTATTCTGTGCTGCAATAAATTTTCAAACGCCAATCTCAAGCCGTCGAAACTAAATGAGCATTTTACCAAACAGCATGGTGGTGTAGATGCTGGCTATGATTTTGAAAGTTTGAAATCTAAACGAGTTCGATTTGATAAAAGTGGAACTATCACAACTTTTGGATTTATATCACACGAAAAGCCGCTGTTGCAAGCGTCTTATCAAGTTGCATATATCTGTGCCAAGAAGAAGAAACCACATACAATAGCTGAAGAACTTGTAAAGCCTTGTGCATTAGAAATGGCTAAAATAGTGTTGGGTACTGAAGCACAACAAAAGCTTCAACAAATTCCTTTGTCAAATGACGTAATACGTACTAGAATTTCTGATATAAGTAAAGACATCTTACAACAAGTAATTGAAGATATTAAAGCTAGTAATGTCCCAGTGGGTATTCAATTGGATGAATCTACAGATGTTGAAAATTGTTCTCAGCTGATGGTGTTTGTACGATATGTAAAAGAAAAAGAAATTGTTGAAGAATTTTTGTTTTGTGAACCATTAGAATTGACTACAAAAGGAATTGATATATTTAATAAAGTCAAAGACTTTTTATTACAATATGAGATACCGATGAACAAAATAGGATCAATTTGTACTGATGGAGCTCCTTCCATGTTAGGCAAAAATTCTGGATTTGTAGCGTATGTAAAAAAGGAAGTGCCTCACGTTACAATTACCCATTGTATTTTACATCGACATGCGCTAGCTACAAAGACGTTGCCTGAAAAATTAAAGAAAACATTAATCACTTCAGTCAAAGTTGTAAATTTTATCAGAGGTCGAGCTTTAAATCATCGTCTCTTCCGTGCTTTATGCGAAGAACTTGGTGCCGAGCATACTGTTCTTTTATTTCACACAGAAGTAAGGTGGCTATCGCGTGGACGTATGCTAAATCGTGTATACGAATTGCGAAGTGAAATAATGCAGTTTCTTAATAATCAAGGCAGTAGTTTAGCTGATGAATTCAGCAATAGAGATGCTATAATTCAGCTAGCGTATTTGGCAGACATATTCACGCACCTTAATGAATTAAATATTTCAATCCAAGGATTTGGAGTGAACACTATAACAGCGAAAGAGAAGTTGACTGCGTTTAGTCGAAAACTTTCAATTTGGATTAACCGTGTTGACAAGATAAATTATGCTAACTTTCCTTTGCTTGAAGAAGTTCTTGTTTCAGATGATGAAAGAAACAATATTACCACCGAAATTAAAGATCATTTGCAAAAGTTGAGCGAATCTTTTGAGGGATATTTTGCTACTGGAGATATAGATATATCAGAAAAATGGATATTAGATCCATTTATTTATAATCTGGACTCAATGGATGACAGTAATTTATTGAAAGATGACCTTGTTGAACTACGGACAAATGGACATAATCAAATGGAATTTGAAGCAGAGAATTTGGAAAGTTTCTGGTGTGCTCAAGTAATGTCATATCCACGATTAGCTAAAATAGCGCTTCAGCATCTTGTTCCATTTGCCACAACATATTTGTGTGAGATGGGATTCTCGTCACTTGTACATATAAAAACAAAAGCTAGAAATAGACTTAATGCTAGTAATGATATGCGTGTAGCTATTTCAAAAAAGATTCCCCGGTTTTCAAAAATAATTGAGGAAAAGCAACAACAAAAAAGCCATTAATAAAAACTTTGATAATTTATAATTGATTATTTCAGCTAACAATTAAAATTTATAAAAAATTTGTTACGCACATAAAATAAACAAAAAATATGTTTTGCATAATGTTTGTTTTTTAATTTATATAACTCAATAATTTCTAGTAAGGGGTGCGAGAATATTGTTTGAAAATTTTAGGGGTGCCGGTAGCTAAAAAGGTTAAGAACCACTGTTCTAGCAAGTCCAGTCCTGGCAGCTTCATAGTGATTCCAGATCCTAATTGGGAAGAGGGGATCTCTTCCAACTGGGCCTCTTATATAGGTTGACTCAAAATATCCCATCAATTGATTCCAGCTATCTTGTGCAACGAGTAATATATCAAATGGTATATCAAAGCTTAATCTGATAAGAAATTTTTTTGCGAGACCAGTTTTTCTGTGATCTTAAGATCACAGGCATCTTAGTGATGAAATATGGTGATGAAATACTATAATGATGAATTGTTATAATGATGAAATTTTTTTTAAACTATGAACTTAGCCTTAACTGTGGTTTCTAATTTTTTAAAAAAACTATTTAAAAATAAATATACAAACACCTGTATTGAACGGAATCGTCTATTTTTGAACAAATGCTTTCTGATTCATGATTATGTTTCATTAAACAGCATATCAACCGAAAAATAAAGTTATCATGCAGATTTCTTTTTATATGGTGCCTTATAGATTTCTTTTTAATATTCTGACTGCTAATACCTTTAAAATTAGCAATGAAGTCTTTATCAATATAATTGATATTTTGATTTGAAATACTGACGTTTCGAGATCTCTAAAATTGATAATTCAATAAATTTTAACTAAATCATAATAATTGCACAAATATTGCACAAATATTATCATTACTTGTAGCATAAAATCAGTATGTGATGGTTTAGTTTTTCTTGTGGAAATCATTCTAGTAAGAGTTTTGACTGCATTTTGCTTTCGACATCCATATGATGCAGCTGATATAATTGTATCGTGGTCGGTGGGTGCTACAAGATTACTGTGTAAACTGATTTGTCTATTAAGAAACCCTGGAGCTGACCTTCCACGATTATATAAAGGTCGGCTTTTTTCAGTAGATTTTAAATAAGCTTTAGGATCATACTCTTCATTGTCATCAAATGATGGAGTAATTGGATAATTATTTTCTGACTTAATATAATTTAAATATATATATATCAATCTATTTTAGAAATTATAATCGAAATTTTTTTTAAAAATTCATTTTTAGAAAATCTACAATTAAAAATTTAAAACTGAAAATGTAACTTTAATAACTTTGAATTTAAATATTATAAATGTAATATTATAAATATTATAAATTGTATTGGGATATTTGATTTTTCCTGATTTTTCCAAATGTTGAACCGTAAGACTATTATGCAACCTTTTTAAAAACACTTTCTTTGCCTCTAAACTAAGATTTTAAAAATATTTATTAAAAGCTTATTTTTATTTTTTATGCAATTTATTGGTCTTTACTAATTTTAATTTAACAATCATTTCCTTTATGTCAGTCCACAACTTTAGCACGAGAGAAATAATTGCAATCCGATCACGAAAGTAATTTCAACTTATTTTAAATTTCAAGAAACCACCATTCAAACAAACTTTTTACGATATATTTCGAGAGATTCACTGTCATCACGAGGTAAAAAACCAATTAAAATAATATGGATTTTAATTTAAATATTCAAACGAATTATTAATTTTTAAATATTTTAATTTCTTGCGTAATATTGTGTCAATTTTGACATTGTTGCATAATAATGTTGAACCTTAAGACTATTATGCAACCTTTTTAAAAACACTTTCTTTGCCACTTTAGACTAAGATTTTAAAAATATTTATTAGTAGCTCATTTTTATTTTTTTTGCAATTTGTTGGTCTTTACTAATTTTAATTTAACAATCATTTCCTTTATGTTAGTCGACAACTTTAGCATGAGAGAATTACTTGCAAAGCCTTTTTACCACCCCGTTCTTGAATTCCATCGTCAGCAGGGTATTTATTCAAATATTTTCATTTCAAAATATTTGAAAAAAAAACAGAAGAACAAAAAGTCAATCTAAGGGTGGTAAAAATACTTTCAAAGCTCTCAAAGGAAAAGAGAAGTTTGAAACAGAAATTAACCGAAAAAATAATAAAGAAAGTTGAAAAGAGACAAAACAGAAATTATGAAAAGGTAATAAAGTGAAGTCAAAGCAAAGCAACTAAATCAGAAACCCATCACGGTAGTCAAGTAATTGTGAAATCCAATTGATCCGAAAAGTGCTATTCTTCGCTAAGGGTCGTAATAAGCACCAAATTGTGATTGATTGATAATTCGTTGTGTCATTTTAAAGTGAAGATAAAGTGTATTAATCATTACTGTTGTTTAAAACACGCTTGGAGTCAGATTGACAATAAATCCTTTTCGAATTCACCAATAAAACCCCGACGTTTTTATCCAACCCGGTTTGTTAACCCAATGGGTCAAAAAAACAGGGTGACCCCATTTTTGTTATCATTTTGCACATTTCTGTTAAGCTTATTTACAAAATCATTTAATATTTATTTTTGTTCGTTTCACTGATTATTATTCATATAGTATTTATTATTCAGACAGGGATGGATGCCAGATTTTCGAATAATCATATCGGGAATAAAAAACAAAAAAATCAATTATATTTTGTGAAAATATATAAATTCATTCATATTTATTATATTCATTTATAAATAAAATATATTATTCGCAGAGTATTCATTTAGACGCATAATATAAGTGATTTGAAAAATATATGAAATAAAAATACTGGATCAGTTTGTAATTTTTCCGCATTGATATTTCCAAACTTTTGTAAAGCAAATCTAAGTCGTCGCTGATTCCAAGCATCAACTTCATCGTAATTAGGTTCAGCTATTCCAAAAAATGATAATGTTTCTTTACCAAATAGTCTAAATTTATAATGTTTAAATTTTATTTAATTACTACAATTGCATAATAACAAACAACATTGACATTAAACTTTTAAAATTAAAATTCAGTGAATTAAAATTTTTTTTTAAATTTAAAAATTGAAAATTTAAACAAAAAATTAAATTAAAAAAAATTTTTCATTCATTAAAACAAATAATTAAAAAAAAAATTTTTAATCCCTTCTCCCGATAAATTTTTTTTATATGTTTAAATTTTATTTAATTAATACAGTTGCATAATAACAAACAACATTGGCCTTAAACTTTTAAAATAAAAATTCAGTGAATTAAAAAATTTAAACAAAAAATTAAATATTTTTTTTATTCATTAAAACAAATAATTATAAAAAAAAATTTTAACCCTCCCTCCCCCAAAATTTTTTTTATATTATGTTTAAATTTTATTTAATTACTACAGTTGCATAATAACAAACAACATTGACCTTAAACTTTTAAAATAAAAATTCAGTGAATTAAAAATTTTTAAAAAAATTTCAACAAAAAATTAAATATTTTCTTTTCATTCATTAAAACAAATAATTTTAAAAAAATTTTAACCCCCCCCCCTTCCCCCAAATTTTTTTTATATTATGTTTAAATTTTATTTAATTACTACAGTTGCATAATAACAAACAACATTGACATTAAACTTTTAAAATTAAAATTCAGTGAATTAAAAAAATTTTAAACTTGAAAATTTAAACTAAAAAAATTTTTCAATTATTTTATTAAATTTACCGCTTTATCGAGAATAATTTTCAAGTTTTTAAGAATTTTTTTACAATACTGCTTTGTAGTTTGTCCCATACAGTGAAGTTATTACAGTTACAGAATATCCATCTAGTGTTTTTATCCACAGTTCTTTATCTTTATTTTTAGTGGTTTTCATTACACAAATTGTTTTCTATTAATTTAACTATTGTTTTTTACAGGAAAAAGCCGAAACATCGGGGTTTCCATTACCAATTAAATTGGTCGGTATTTCAAAATAGCAATTGCATATATTTGTTTTTTAAATAACTTTTTCTGGGGAGCCACCATTGATGTTATGTATTTGCCACTTGGAAATTTAGATACATCATTTATAGTTTTTAGCAATTCTAATAACGCTAAGCAATTAAAAATAAAATTCAAATCAATAAATAAAAGATATAATTTCAGTTAAAATATCTAACGCTGTTTTTTCTTTAACAGTTTGACTGATTTGTCTAGCGAATCTTAATAATTATAAGTTTATTTTTATTATTTTTTACTTCCAATGCCAACTTACCTACGATTTTCATTCATTGAAATAACCTTAATTAAAATTAAGGAAAATAATTCCAAATAAAATTTAAATTAAAAGAATATTTTGAAAAATTCTTTTATTGAATATGAATTAAAGCACTGTTTTAAGTAATAAATAATTCAATGGTAATAAAAATAAATTAAAATTAATTCAAAATTAATCAAATTATTAAGTTTATGTAGATAAACACAGATTAATAATGACAAAGTTAAAATGAACTTAGCTTTGAGAAAATAAACATTTCTAACTCAGAAATATCATATACTAAAATATTTCAATCATATATTTAAAAAATGTTCTATTTTATTAAATGATATCTTTATTTCTCAATACAATTGTCAAGTTCTAACTATTTAGAATATTTTATAAATTAGCGAAAAATAGTAAATTAATTATAATATATGAAAAGTTATTTAGTTTTCTTACTTTTAATCTGTTTATTTTGGACCGAAACTTTTATTTTACCAGACAATATTGAATAAAATAGCCCGATTGATACATTTTTGGCTTGGACACGGTGAATTGATTGTTCGGTATATTGTGTTGGGCAAGCACACCAATAGCCTTGAGAATTGTTTAAATGCATCAGTAATACAGCACGAAAACCCAGCACCAAGATAACTTAAAATACAATATACAACACCAATTAAACACTTTAAAATCTGAGAGAATATAAATAAATATAAAATCAAAAACATAAAAATAAAAATAAAATAATAACAAAATGCACCAAGATTCGCACGATACCTACACAAATATAACAAGAAAACACAACGAATTCGACGAAATTGAAAAAATTAATAAAAGTTCATTAAAATGAAATTTAAATCGAAAATTTGAATTAGTAATAATTCAATAAAAATCTTAAATAAAAAATTATAAAAATAAATCAAAAAATAATAAAATTAACGAATAGAATTTACTAGAAAATAACAAGGTCGAATTTTGTTTTACTGCATCAAATTTCACACGCGAGAAAAATAGGTATAAATACCGATGTGTTTTCACAAATTTTCAGTCTTATTTTTCGGAGAAAAAATTTCATTACAAATTTTAACTGGTTGTATGGCTGGTTGAGAGCCGTGCATTCAGGCAATTAACACGGGTAAGTGTTTTGCCTGAACACGATCACTCTCAACTGGTGCAATATTATTAGTTGATTTTTTCGAAGAGAATTGATGGGTAATTTTTCAATTGAATTTATGTATGACTTTTCAGATCGAATTAATGAATGATTTTTGTTTTGCAAATTGAAGTTATGGATAATTTTGTTTTTCCAATTGAATTTATGGATGATTTTTTGAATCAAATTTGTGGAATGATTTATCGAATTAAATTTATGGGATTTTCGAAGTAAATTTTATGGAATGGATACAATGAATTTCAAATGTATGTGGCCGATGTAATATGCTGAATAAATATTTTATATCTACAGCCTTAGTGCATCGAAACTCTTATTCCAAATGCTATGGTAAAATATTATTTGTTATTCCTTTTCCGGCCCACAGCCAACACATAACGCAAAAAAGCAAAATCTACATAGTACAGATTTGTGTAAGAGCGTAAAAAATCGCCAATGATATGTACCCGTGAAGACTCAGCGTGCGGAACGCAGGAGTTGGAACGTCAATATTATCCGTACATAGGGGAAATTGGAGGGTAAATGAGTAGTTTATTGGCTGCTCCTTCACCATCCGTTTTCTGTAAAATTTACATAAATTTTTAACAACAATCGGCTCAAAATCTCTAACACCGAGTAGTCCAGTGGGCACTCATTAACTATAATATGAACATAAATAGATCTTAAGAACAAAAAGAGGGAATGGGTAGCGGGGAAAATTGCGAAATCGTTGCAACAGTTAAAATGAATAGCCATCGGAAAAAGATTAATCCGAACGACCAAAATCATGAAAAATAATGTTTTTAAATAAAAATTAAAATAAATTGATTTGAGTTGAGGCGGAAAATATGGGCGGGACGCTGCTCAAATTTTCCGAACTAATTCAAATACTTAACAAAAATAGTAACGCAAAAATGGAATGCGTAAAATAAGGGCGGAACGCTGCTCAAATTTTCCGAGTCAATGAAAATACTTTGTCGAAAACTGTAGAATAGGGATGAACCGTAAAATAAGGGCGGAACGCTGCTAAAATTTTCGAATTTACAAAAATACTTTATCGAAAACCGAAAAATATAAATGGACTACGGCTAATGTTGTATACTCATAAAAATTTTAACGCTGAGGAATAAGGACGGATCCCTACAAAATCTTAATAATAATAACGATAATGATAAGGGTAATGATAATAATAATAATAATAATAATAATAATAACAATGGTAATAATAATAATAATCATGGTATTTGTAGTAATGATTGATAATAATTATGATAACAATAATAATAATAGTAATACTCATAGTAACAATAACAATAAATATAATGGTAGTTATAGCTATAAAAATATTAATAAAGGTGTTAGTAGTGTTGGGCAAAAACTGATAAAAACCCTTTTATTTTACTTTTGTTTAGCCAGCACGATAACGCCTGTGTGGTTTTGAGCAGAAAATTTAAAATTACTTAAAAACGGAAATTTAAGGAAAAATAAAATAAATAAAAATTTAATAAAAATTCTGAGATATAAAAATGTAAAAATTTAAATTTAAATCAAAAAGAATAAAAATTTTATTAAAATTTGGAATATTCGAGAATTCCTTGTTTTACTGCATCAAAACACACACATCAACAATCACGATATATAAGGCGAAGCTGGCTGAACAAAAAACACTCTTTACACTCTCTAAAAACACTCTCAAAAAACTCTCTTAATTTTATTATTCATAATACTTTATTATTATTTCATTGTCAGTTGGAAAAAGTAATTTTAATTTATTTTTGTCTAATATGATTTTAGTCATGATGATTTTTGTTTTTAAATTTGTTTTTATTTATTCTTATGGAAAAGCTCGCAAGAAACGTCTTTTCATGATCGAGGAATTCGACCGTGTTGTTGAACCTCCATCATCAAAGGATTTGTTCTCGAGACAAAATAATCTAACTTTCGACAACAATAACCGATCTATGACTTACATAATAGATTTACATGCAACAAGATAGTAAAATGAAATTATTTTTTCGATACCCCGGATCGAACCGGTCGTTAGTGGGGGAAGCCGCGGTGCCGGTAGTAACCAGGCCTGCCCAGTATTCTCCCCTTCCTAAATCCTATCGCCCGACCCTCGAAAGAGTTGAGTCGAGGTCCTGGGAAAGGCTAAATATAAAGTGATAACATAAAAAAAGGAAAGATATACCGACTAGTTTATAGAAGAGTCAGAAAGAGTACATTTTATTTTTTGTAAACAACAATGTTAGTTTAGCACAAATGTATGACACAACTCACTAAAATTCGCGACTAACCACATTAGGAAGTCAAATCGGCCATAACTCGCATTTTCGTATCCAATCTACATGCCAAATCGACGTTGGAATGTTAACCAAAGACTTTACGTTCAGTTTAAAATTCGAATTTACGACGCCACAACCCATAAAATAATTGCTAACGTGACTATCACGCTGTTAAAATTTATTATTATTACTAAATATTTCATTATTAATTTTATCATTTTTATTAAATGTTATTACTGTTAAAATTATTATTTTCTTTCTGATATTATGATCATTATCCATATTCATATTGTGAATTTTTGTTATTTATTTTGATTATTATTCCAAGTTTTCATTATTTTTGACATTTATTAATATTGATCCTAAGTGATTATTAATATTATTAACATTATTATAAGCCTTATAAGCACCATACTATTATTACCGAAAATTCCATATAGTACCATTAATATTACTTTATTCATAATTCTGATGTTTTTAACATAAATTTTATTACTATTATCCTTATTTTTCACACTAATATTATGGTTAATATCATTATTTCTATTATTAAAATATTCTTATTATTAATTATTATTAAAATATTATTATTATTATTTATTAAAATATTATTATTATTATTAGTAAAATATTATTAATATTATTAATATTATTAGTATAGTATTACTATAACTATATAGTCCCATTAATTCCAGTACACAAATTCATTAGAAACCGACCATTATCTCTACAGGAATCCAATGTCATTATTAATATTAAATTATTATTATTATTATTATTATTATTGTTATTATTGATGCCGTTGATATTAGTATTTCCACATTATAGTTATTATTATTATTGTTAAAAATTCATTATCATTATTATCATTATTATTATTAATATTATTAAACTATATAGCACTATTATTCCCAATACCCCGCTAATACTCCCACCATGGGTTAATACCACGACCATTGTCCCTAATATGGTATCACAATCATTATTATTATTATTATTATTATTATTATTATCATTGGTATTATCAAATTAATATTATTATTAATATCACCAAAGTATTATTATTATTATTATTATTAATATTACTAATACATTGTCATTATTATTATCATTATTATTAACCTTAGGGATATTATTAAATTCATATTAATTATTTTATTACTTTTATTATGAATATTATTATTAGTAATTATATCATGCTTATTATTATTATTATTACTAAAATATTATTATTATCATTAAGTTAATATTATTACTATTATTAATATTAATATGTTAATATTAAGACTATAATTGAAAAGAACCACTTACAAAACTTTTATTTAAAAAAGGAAAAAACAAATATCAATAAAAATTCCCATAAGCAGAATAAATCTTCCAAAATTTGCGAGGTACAATAAGCCGCGAATCTCTACAATTTAAAGTTTAAAAAAGAAGTAAAAGGAGATAAGTATACCTTCAGAATATGTTGACGAAATAGAAACAACCACGGAAGTCATAGAGGTCCGAGATTCCTGAAATACCTAAAATTATTATTTAAAAGAAAATACAAAATTGTGACCTTGGAAATTTTCCGATTGTTGACTCGTTGCTATGGCAACGGGTGAAAAGCTAACAATAAAACGTTCAAATGTGGAAAAACAAACGGAGATCAAAATAAACTATTTTATATTATTAGCATTAATTTAATTATTATTTTACAATAAAATTTTTGTCAATTATTTTAGAGTAATTAAATTTAGAATTTCTAAATTTGAATTCAATAAAATTTTAATTTGGTAAATTAATTTTAAATAGAAAATATAAATTTCATAATATTATTGTAATGTTGGCAATATAATGAATTACATAACTACCCTTAGTTATCACAGGTATTGTCAACGTTATTGTTGCTAATACCTGTTATAATTAATTGATCCTGAGAAAACGGTAGAATCCGTTGAGATATATAAGTAGGAAAGGACATACCCATCCTTTCCCCATCCAGATGACAAAATTAGTTCTTTGCATTTATAAATGATCAGAATATATTAATACTTTATATTGTTTGTTATTGACAGGTAGATATGACTAGAGTGGTTGAATATGGATAAACAAAGTGATCCAATGGTTAGATAATTTAGTAAATAGGCGGATGAAGGGAGGACCAAATAAGTAAGAGCATGAAGTCTTCTACGACAGCTCATGGACCCGAGGGGGGTTAGGGCATTAGCAGTTCTTGAGAAGGAGCTCACCTTTTGCTAACCTTCCACCCACTAGTTCACAGTACCAACGTCATTTATGACGGGTGACTAGCGGTTCAAATTCTTATGCAGGCGCTAGGTGGGGATGATAACCCTTAGGCAGTTCAAAACTATTTTAAGGACCCATCGGTGCCCAGCATAATTTTGGGGGCTCAGCCGGGATAGAATTGATTTCGTTGCACCAAGCGAGAATAGTAAATAACAACAAGTGCGATGGTGTAATTAGTTTATGGGGAAAGAGAATAATTGGGAAGTAGTTACTCATATTCAACCGCTTTGATTCATTGAAACGTTCATGCTAATTTTAAAATTGTTTAATATTGAGTTAAAATATTATAACATAAGTATTATTAACATGATTATTATTATAACAATCTTATTGTTATTATTATTAGTATCATAATTATTATTATCATAATTAGCATAATTATTTTATTAGTACAACTATTAATACTATAACAAAGTATCATTATTATGATAAGTATTATTATCTTTACTATTACAATGTTTATTACAGCTAGTACTAGTGCTTGTAACTTTAATTGGAATAAAGGTAAATGACTAAAATCAAAGTGTAATCAATGTTGTCGTGTGAGCAGAGTCATGTAATGCAAACGTAGAAGGAGCAAAAGCCGAAATCATGAAAGGGACTTAATAGAACAATGGTTTGAGCAAAGGTGAATGAGATGATGAGAAACATTAGGTAACTAAAAAGAATAAAGTAATAAAAGATCAACATAGACTCGATAAAATGGATAATAATGCGGACAAGTTAAATGCTATCTGGATGGGTTGACGATGGGGGTGGCTATAATAAAAATCAAATAATTAAGGGAAAGGAAAAGTCAACATAAATTAGTATATAGTTATTATGTAATATATTATAAAATTGAAGGGAAATTAAATTAAAACATTTTTTTTTGTTTTTGTAATCATCGAGACTGTAAATAATGGGGTAATAACTTAGTATTATTATATCATTCCACCCTGTACGTGGAAGATATTTATTTTATTATGATGTATATAAATGGGATAAATTAAAATATTATTGTTGTCTTTGATTATTAATGCATATATATTGCTGACGTAATTGATATAAATTAGAATGTGTTATTGTTTTGATTATTTATTATTCATGTATACGTATATATATTACTGATATTAATTAGATAATTAGAAACCGTGAACAGCCATAATCGCCAAACGTTGTACATAAACACTTCGCTTTAATTATAGATTAGTATAAAACTATAAACCCATTTGAACGAACGTTTATTTAGTAACGATAAAGATAATGAGAAACGTGAGAGTTCGATTGGCGGGAGATACGTAAACGACGATGTGCAGCTGTAGAGTAAAAGGTAAATAATGAGATAATTGAGTCGGAAAGCACAGTGCACAAGGTCAATGTGACCAATGCTTATGAAATGATACGTTATTTCTATTGACCAAGCTATGAGTGTAGTGAGTTAGATTCGATGTGATTGACGTGAGAAAGGAAGCCAAGATATTTACGTAAATGATAAATGAGTATGCCGATGTGTAAGTAATGTCGCTAGTGAGTAACGTGTAACGAGAACGCGAATAATAAACCGAAGCAAATAACAACATGTTGAATAGTAAAGAAGGTATATAGCAACCGAAAGGTAAAAACGAACAATTACACAAAACACAAAACACAAATCATAAAGTCGTTGAATAAAATGATAGGAAGTGAATACCAGAAACATAACATAAACAGCTAATGCTGAAAAATCAAACAATAAGTATGATGGAGTGTTCAATGATGGTGGATTTCTTTGATTAATGATAATGTTTAAAGCTTATAATAACTTTCCTTCTATTTCCTGTTTTGTTTACTTCTTCCTTTTCTTCTTAGTGTATGGTAATTATGAGAGAGAGTATTTAGAGGTAATAGTGATACCCTCGCGATACCTGGGAGCGGGAAAACCTTGATCACCCTGAGTAAGATAAGTAGAATGGGCCCGTCGCAAATGTTAGTGAGTTCTGGTATGTGACTGATCACCACATGTAAGGGACAAGCTAACGCGATCGTTCTATTTTTTGAATAAAGGGGGAAAGAGGGACAGCCCGTACGATATAGTATGTTGGCCAAGCGAATGTTGAAATTTTTGAAATTGATAAAATGAAAAAGAATATAAAAATTAATGATGAATTAAATGAATTGAATTGAATTAAAATGAGAATTGAAATGAATTAAAATGATTATGAATTTGAATTAAGAGAATTGAAATGAATTAAAATGATTATGAATTTGAATTAAGATAATTGAATTGAATTATATTGATTATGAATTTGAATTAAGAGAATTAAATTGAATTAAATGATTATGAGAATTGAATTAAGAATTGAATTGAATTAAATGATTATGAGAACTGGCCAGAGTAAATGATAATGAGATAATGAGATAAATGGTACCAATGATGATTTTTGCTAGCGTGGTTCGGCACACGACCCGGAATTACCCCATCCCGAGTGTCGAATTCACAGTGAATCGGCAGTGAGACTTAAGTTACCCGGAAAACTAATTTAAGTCAAAAGACATGCTAAGAACCGTACCCGGCGTGAACACTATTGGTAGACCGCTTAGCGCATAAAACCGTTGTTGAGGAGCCGATGGTCGAGGTACAATGGCATTATCGGTTATTTATCCTAACGCGTTGCGTTGGAGGGCCTGGACTTTCTATACGTATGGGTAAGCGTATGGAGAAGCCAGGACGTTAGATTTATTGATTATGATGAATTGAATTGATTTTGTTTACTAGCAGTGGTTCGGTACACGACCCGGAATAACCCCATCCCGAGTATCGAATTCACAATGAATCGGCAGTGAGACTCAAGTTAACCGGACACTGACTGGGTCAAAAGACATGCTAAGAACCGTACAGATTACGGTTGGATAAACCTAACGCGTGGCGTTGGAGGGCCTAGATTTTTCATTCGTGTGGGTAGCGCTTGGAGAGGCTAGGACATTACCGGTCGTGGACCGAGGATTATAAAACTTATAAAATATTGGATGATTTTGTAAGCACAAGTGAGAGTTGTGCTGAAGGAATTACGCCAGTGAAAAAAATTGAATGCGGATAAAATGACGCTTAAAGATTTTACCGGTCGTGGACCGAGGATTATAAAACTTATAAAATATTGGATGATTTTGTCAATACAAGTGAGAGTTGTGTTGAAGGAATTACGCCAGTAGAAAAAAAATTAGAATGCAGATAAAGTGACGATTAAAGTAGACAAAGATTGTGAATTAATGAATTAAGAGTAAACGATGAGTAAAAATAATGATGTTTAAGAATTAATTGTTTTAAAGGTAAATGATGATAATAATTGAAATTAATTGTTTTTATGTGTAAAGATAATGATAATTGAGAATTAAATGTTTTAAGTGAGAATTAATAATTGAGAATTTAATTGAGAATTACTATTAAAAAGAGTGATAATGGAGAATTAAACGTTTAAGTAAAAACTGACAATTGAAGTTAAGGAGAATTAAAATAAATTGTTCTAAGGTAGGAAGTAACTACTGAGAAAAATGAGATGTTTTTGATAAAAGATGATGAACTAAAACGATGAAAGTAAAAATGATTACGATTAAAGTAGTATAAAATATAATGACCAAGGGTCAAACGATTGAAATTCTATATCAAATATAGAGCGCGAAAAGGTGAGCTGAGTAGATAGAAGTAAAGATGTTAGTACGTAGCGGATATGGGAATGCGACAATACCAATATTTTTTTTGGGGGAATACTAGAGTTGATAATATGTATGAGTATTGATTATAATTATGTTTGATTATATTATGATAATGTTTTGATATTAGTCGTAGTAATAATCTATTCTTGATATATTGGTAAAGAGTGGATTATTGCTACGACCAAATAGATAAATGATGCGACCATATAGATAATTATTACGAGAAAATAGATAATTTAAAATCGACTGAAATAATGGGGGGGTTAAAGCCATGAAATGAATACCCAAGAAGACGAGTCAAAGCGAGTTATGTAAATACCAAAGTATGGGTTATTATAGTAAAACCGTAAAAACCTTCGTATACAGTATAATATATGTACAAGAAGTGTTATTATTTGCAGATATTTAATCAAATCAATAATCAACAACCAACAAATCAAACGAAGCAACAATCGAAAGTAGATAACAAAGCGATTACAAATACCAAAGCAATTACAAGCATCAAAACAATTTCAAATAACTCCCAGTGGAATTAAAAATAAAGAGATAAATCAAAACTCGATCCAAAATTGATAGAATATACAGAAAAACCAGAAGTCAGACCAAAGCAGATATCAATAAAAACCCCAGTTTATTAGAAACAGTAGAACACCAAGCCGCAAAAAGATCGAGAAGTTATTCAAAGAGACCGTCAAAGAAACCAGAATCAGTCGAAACAATAATAAACACCGAATCAGAAAACGAGGAAACAGGTCTTAAATTACTTGAGGATATTCTAGACAATCCATCAGATAACGAGAACAGCGACAGAGTATCAACAGACCAAGAGGAGAACAGTATTTTAAGAGAATCCAAAGTCAACAGCCTAACCAATATGACCGAGGACGGGAAGGACGACACCTACATTCAATGAAATGACATCACAACCCGAAAGAATGGATATCGGGGAGTTTAGAGAAAAATTTCGAGGCGAACCATTTGATGGAAGTATCGATAAATTACAGACGTTTATAAAAGAATTCGAAGTATATACGACAATATGTCATTGGCCAGACATAGCAATTAGAGAGAGACTGCCACTGTATTTAACAGGGAGTGCTCAAGATGTATATTTAGAGGCCAAACGAGACCCAAGGAAACTTAGAAACTGGAACGAAATTAAAGACTTTCTAATTAACACGTTCGGAAACGCGAAGGAGCTCAACCGAAAAACGTTAGAATTTTTACACCGAAAACAAAAACAAAACGAATCAAATGTTCTATATGCGTGTGAATTAAAGCGATTAGCAAGAGAAGCCTTTGGCGACGAAAAAGTACCAGAGGAAAGAATCGTCTCAGTATTCATAAAAGGATTAAAACATGAGGATATCAGAGCAGGCGTGGGATGCCAAGCACCGCAAACAGTAGACAAAGCACTGGAAATTGCCAATATATGTGAAACATTCCGATTACCACAACTACAAGTTGCAGCAATGACAGCAGGAGCTGTTACAACAACGTCAAACAGTGAAGTCAACAACAGTCAGATAACGAATGTCAACCCAACAATGAATCAATTTATTCCAAGGGCACAACAGATGTTCAAGGCCCCACCCATAAGAAATCCAATGAATAATGGTAACGGTAATTTGAATTACACTAATAATTTCAGATTCAATAACAATGGAAACAACGAACCAGTATGCGAGAATTGTCAGAGATATGGTCACCAAAGTAGTGAGTGTTTCAAAGCAAAAACATGTCAAAGATGCGGTAAAAGAGGCCACACAGAAGTAATCTGCAGAGAGTTCGGTAACGGAAATGTCAGATACAACGGAAACGGCAATAACAGAGGATACGGCAGAAATCGTATTAATGGCGAATCTAGAATGGTAACTTGTTTCACATGTAATCAAGTCGGGCACGTGTCGAGGAACTGCCCACATCGAATGCAATCAAATCCACCTGAACCAAACCAAGCAAATGCAAATGTACAAATTAATTTGATGCAAGAAGTTGAACGATTGCGAAATGAAGTAGAACAAATGAAAGGCGGTAATCAACAACAACGTATAAACATGCTGCAGGAGAACGGAGATGTTCGAGAGCAAATAATAAACATCAACCAAGAACAACAGAGAGCAGAATGGCAAAGATTACAAATGGAAGAGGCAAAAGAGATCCAAGCAAGATGGGAACGCCAAAACGGAACTACGAAACGCATAAATATGATGAGAGCAGTAAATGAAAACGAAATTCACACTGCGGAGCAGTGTGTTGTGAACAGCGACGGTGACGAAAAGAGTGTTAACGAGGACGTATTGCCAGAAAATATAATAAAATGTGAAACAAATAAATTGACTAGTGAAGAGAAAATAAAACGAATCCAAGAATTTATCAAAGAGAAAAAAGAGAAAAGACGAGAAATTAAAGAAATTCAAAGGAAAATTGAGGAAATTCAAAATGATGAGACGAAAACAATAGCAAAACCCTCAAAAGAGGCTATGGCTACAAAAAATCGAATCCAAAGGATCCTACTACAGAAATTAGAAGAGAAAATCCGACGAGAAGACGAAACAGCAAGATGAGCAAGTCAAACAAAAATTAGAAAAGAGATGGGCCACAACTAAAAGATGGTGTAATTCGATAAACAATGAGAAGCCAACAAAAATACTAAAAATTAATATGCTGAGACAATTAAAAGACGGACAAACGGATCCAGAAGACGAAACAAGCGAAATTAGCAGTCTGGGAGGCGAACTATTCCAATCATGTGATAATATCAGCCGAATTAAAACTTCACCAACTAGCGACGAAGATGATTTGGAGGTCGCAAATTTAATGAAAATAAACGAAGGTGAATGGGAACTACTAACCGAAGTATATGAAATAGTATACGAAGTGAAATGCAACAAACAGTTTATTGAGACAATAACATTCGAGAAATTTACAAAATTAGTAGCTCAAGCGTATCAACTTGAAAAAAGCGTATTAACAGCGATTTGGAAAAATTTCATCATAGAATATAAAGAGGAACTCAAGAAAATAGAAGCGGGAAAATATCAAATCAGAATCCAACATCCAGAAATTCCGATGCAAATAATCCAATTAACAGGAACAAATACTGATGAATTGTACCAATGGGTACAAGAAAAGATGGGAAATGGCCGGAAAAAGGAACAACTATATATTGATGGCTGGAAAATCAGAACAGGTATGCATTTGGTAGATGAAATGATATGGCCGAGAAACGTCAATATTTTATCACTTGAAAAGAATCGACAAAAGAAACAATTAGAAGAAACCCTAAAGGATATTAAATTGATATTCGAAAACGAAATTAAACCACAGTTAATGGATGCGAAAGAACTCCTTATGAGAGAAAATCAAATGATATTGGTTAAACAAGCAGTCAACCAAACGAGAAAATTTATCGATCGAATAAATACCAGAAGGCCGTACTCGATGAAACAGTTTGTGGAAAGTGTAAGAGATACCGAGATTATGACGCTAACGGATGAACGAGCAGGTGAACTAATCGAAGCCTATGGCAAATATCAGAGAGCGCTGAGAGGAACAGAACCCATACGAATGAGAGTAAAGTTACCTAATGGTGATAAACAATTGATCGAAGTAGACCCAGATTGTAAAGTGGATGATTTAACAAAAATCATCGATCAACAAATTTTGATTAAAGTGAGAGAAAATAGCGATGACGGAATGATGGAGGATGTGATATTAATGTATAATGAAAATTTTTTAGAGGAAAGCGATCAAACTCCAATATACAGCCTAGGAATATGGGATGATGGACAAACAATAAAAGTCATATCGATGGACGAGCCAAATGGTGGAATCAAGGACGAAAAGACAGAGGAACGAAAAATAATAGAATTCCAAACTAAATTGAAAAGTAAAATGGATCGAATATTAGAAATATACAACGTATGGAGAGAAGACGAAGAGTTATACCGGAAAATACTATTCCTAAACGATCGAGATTGTAAACCAACGCCGTGGATAAAAACATGGGATGAGGAATTAGCTCGTTGGGATTTAAAACAAGAGAATGTATTACCAAAATGGACCGAATATATTCCGAGCGAGATATCGGAAGATTTGTTGAAAGAGATCCCAGATGAACTGTGTAAGGAAAAAACTGCTTTTTATATGGACGAACTAGAATGGCTACCAGAAGAAGATGAACAATTACGAGAAGAAAAATGGCTAGCACCATTCAAATGGAAAATTACAGATTGGCATGAGAAAGTAGAAGCAGCCAAAGAAGGGAAAGTGACAAGTATATCAAGTCCAAAATTCTATACGAGACCGGGAGGTTATCGGTTAAAAATGAAAGTGTATCCAACTGGAGACGGAGTGGGAAAAAACACTCACGTGGGAGTATTTTTCATTATTTGCAAAGGAATAAATGACAGTAAATTATCATGGCCATTTAGTCAAAAAGTAACTATTTCGCTTAACGCACCTGGACAACCGGAAAGATGTCACCGTGACACATATAAACCGGATAAAACGAAGCACATGCTATCAGAAACCGAAAAGTACAGAAAATATCGCATCAGGATCACCGAAATTTATCGATCAAAGATCGGTAACAGGCGAACAATCAATTTTTATTAAAAATAACGATATTAGCTTCACACTCAAAGTGGAAGGAGAAACCGATATAACAGAAAACGAAAATTTAGATTTACCAAGAATTTGCGTGTTAGAGAAACGAATTCCAGGATCAAAATTTTTACCTACGGATATGGATGATCTTATCGAAAATGAATTAACCGCACTAGCAGAGACGCAAAAATGTAGAGAATTAAAAACTATTCTGAGAACGGGTGCTAAAAATCAACACAGACGAGCAGTTGAACTAGCAAAAGGAATAATAGATTCATGCAAACGAATTGAGAATTGGAGAACACTAGTTAAAGAAATCGAGGAGTATCGACGAATGTACTCTTGGTATCCAGAACAATTCGATGGATTAATTCGAAAATGGAAGCATATGGAATGGGCAGAGGAAAGACCCGAAAAAATATCGATTAAAAATTCAATACCCAGACATAGAAACCGAGGAGAGAGAGGAGCATGTCACAACAAAGATCAAAGAGATAAAAGCAAAGATGCCATACGAATTACCTTTTCATTTGCAATATGAAGGGAGATCTTTAGATGACGAGTTGGAAATCGGAGTCACTCCAATCAAGCCGAGAATAAGTAATATTTTAACTGTTAATAAAATTGCAGGTCAGAAACTAATCAAAAAAGGCGAAAAACGGAAAATCATCATACAATCACCAGAAAATAGAGACAGCTTAGAAACTCCAGATGTAGAAGAAGAAGTGATAATCGAATCAGTTGAAGACGATGATGTAATAACCGATCTGGAAGAAATCATGAACGCAGCAGGAAAAACAACGAACCAAAATTCGGGCGATTTATTCGCAACCAATACTGAAACTGATCAGACAACCGATGAACGAGAAGGATTTACTTGGGCACAGAGAGAACCAGTTGAGACGACGGAAGCAGAAACGGATATGGAAAATGTACGGCAAGCGATTAGCAAAGATATGCCCACTACGGACGAATGGAGTAATTGGATAGCTGATAGAGGAGCTACGACATCGAGAGAACTAGCTAACAGACAACCAGATCGAAAAGAAGCCGGAACAACGATGGATAATAAATCGAGAGGCAGACCAAAACAAATCGAACAGAACCCAAGCCAAAATCAAAAGAACAATTACAAAACGAGAGTACAAAAACAAAGTTGGAGAAACTCAACCAAGTGGCAAAACAAGTGCAGCGCAGAATGCCAACGAGAGAACAAGGAACACAGTGGATAAACGAACTGGTATCGGATGTACTAGCTTTGGCTAATCCAGAAATAAAAAGAGTGTTGAGGAGACACAACATCCAGCCAGAAGCGAAACAATTATGGACAATCTTGAGGCCAATATTAACAAAAATCATGGATAATAAAGTGAGAATGACTTTAAGAAACGTCCCAGAAATGATAACAATTGTGGAACAATTAGTAAAACGATCAGGTGATCCTAGTCGATATATGGTAGGTATTGCCTACCTAATTTATAACATGATCGGACTGTATAAAAAACGAATGCCGAAATATACGCAAGATGGACACGTATTTACGATCACCGATATAATTAAGAAATTAATAGAGCCGTTCGTATTAACTCAAGGTGGATGGAAACTATTCATCAATGCAGCAAGTAAAAGTGATCAGACGGAAACGATGCAAGCAAAACTAAAGAATGTTAACCTGAATTGAAGGAACGATCAATATAAATATTCCGAAGCAGAGCAGAAGGGGAGTAACGCAATCATTGACAACAGTATTAATTTGGAATGAGTGTACAGAGGAGCGAATCATTTTTAGGTTTACGATTGTGACGAATATAAAGATGGGTCATTAGATATCTCATTAAAAACACGGAAGATGTAACACGGCAAAATCCAAGGAATATTCGAGGACGATTGCAACAGATTATCATATAACGTTATGCAAAGAAGCTGATTTATCAAAGCAAATATAAGGAAGGTACAAGTCACCAAAAGATAATTGCATATTAGGTGGACAGATTCATATACGACAATCATCGAACCAGAACCAATCGTCAGTGGTAACATTAAACGCGAACATGTGAGGATGGATTCAAAATGAAATCGTACTTAATAACAAAATCGAAATAGCAGCAGAAAGCGGAAAGATAGAAAACTACAGAGTATATACAGCTGGACGGATAAAAGGATCAGAGGATCGTTCAAGGAGGAGAAATACGTTACTTGGGAACTGGTTAAAAGGATGTAGTAGATGAAGCTATCAAGACGAAACGGAACAATATCAAGGATATTCGATCCAGATACCAAGCCAATGAAAAAAGATCCAATTGTCTTGCCATCGATAGATCATGTATAACTGGAATTCCAACTGACATTAACGCAGCCCGTAAGAATCCGACTAACATTATGAGAAACAGCGCAATTTCCGAGAAATCCAAGGAAAAGTGTGTCGAGAACCTGGAAGAGAGCAAGAGGGATGAAGCTATGAGAGAATTGATGCAAACTCGAAAAATCAAGACGAAAATAATAACTTCCAGCTGAAATCAGAGGACACCCCAGTAGTGGGGTACCAAAGAATAGCGATAATGGAATGAGATTACTAAAAGAAAACACAGTCAGCAAATGCGACGAATGGTAATTAGTACAACTACAAGGCATCTTCCTACACAGAAAAGCATACAGAACGCAGATGAGAAGCTAGTAGTAAAGAAGATAAAGTTAATACTTATATCACAATAAAAGGATTTCTCTTGTTCCATTCGTGGATAATCAACAATAGAAAAGGTTTATCAATGATTTATTACAGAACGATGCGCTTTAAAACAGAGAAATATTGAAGGAACGAAATTAGCCTAGTCAATTCACAAATCCAGATAAGCAATTCCGTTATTACTCTGCAAGAAAGTCAATTTTGGAAGAATAGTGGAGAAGCGCATGTATACAAAATGTGAGAAGACAACGGCGAGACTACCAGAAAAATCATCGATACCAAGAAATAAATGCGCAAACGAATAGAAAATAGGCACAAAGGAGAATAGATTGTCAAGCTGCTCACTCAGAACATGAATCCAGTAGAAATTTATACAAATTTAATTCAATTGTAGGTAATGTATATGGACCGTTATTGCGAAAGGAAGACGGAGCGATGGATATATATTCCCTAGTAAATCACGACATTAGCACCAAGAAAATTTGGTTGACAGAATTGGACCATCATAACAAATAATACCTTCGACGTATGAGAAATGGAATTGTAACACTGTAAGAAGATTTAGAAGCAGGCGAGAGCAAATATGCTTTTTTTCCCGTTATAGACAGGCAATCGTCTATCAATACATTGTTTACAATTGCCAGGTGGAACAAATTTACGGTGGAAGTCCGAATTACGAATTATTGCATCACACAGAACATTTTAAACAGGCGACTAAGTCCAATATATGAGGCAATGTGGGGACGATTTTCTAATATTGGTCAAATGATGGGCAGGAATATTTGGGAAGTAATACCCATAATTCAAAATACGAGTAAATTTTGAGCAAATGTGGCTTGCTTGCATATTACAATTCGTGAGAGAAAGGTAACGGATAAATGGCAATGGATTTTTAACCGTTCTTGGCAAAAACTATGTCCTCTCCATGGACATTCAAAGGATATCCAGAACAAGAAATATGGGAAATTCTATAAAAAGAAAGAACAGATAGGAAGTCCGGACAAAATTCAAAATTATTGTGAAAAATGAAAACAGAGAAAATCAAGCCAAAGAGATGACAACGAGGTGGATGGAAAAGAATGATAAATGACAAACTAACAATAACGATGAAGACAGCAATGATGATGGACAATAATCAAGGAAGGTAGAGTAACTATAAATAAAAGTACGCACCAACTTTGGGAAATGGGAAATCGAGGTCAGGGAAAAAACAAAAAGTGCATCAGTAACTAGAACAACCACGAAAACAGGAACCATAAAGAAGCAGACTCCGGATGGTAACAAGAATGAACAAACGATATCCATAGATTGAACCGAATTGGAGAGACATCGTAACCAGTAATCGAATCGAAGAACCGCAAGATGAATAAATGAAGTCGAAACAGAACAATTGCAGTCCTTAGGAACTCCTTGCTGGACCTATCGTTAAACAATGCATGATTAGAAGGAAATGGAATCGAAATGAAAGCAATGGTCCGACACGGCGCAAATATTCACCAATCAATTAGAATACGCAATGCAGATTATGGCCGTTACGATGAAACAACAGTAATGTAATACATGTAGCCAAGAGTCATCGACGTAGTTGGGAAAGTGTGGTCACAGATTGAATATAAAGATGTGAAAAATATGCACCTATCTGCGTAATCTAGGAAAACTTAATCGCACTCATGCATAACTTGGCAACCGACCATAATGCCTGACCTACTAAAAAGAAAGATAGTATATATCGATTTAGGAACAATGAAATTAAAAGATAAAACTGACAATATGTACCAATGCAGATCCGAAGTTAGTGGCCGGAGAAAAATAACCATACCTGGGAGAACTCAATGATTTTGTTATGTTCAAAAGTCAATAATGAAGTGAAGGGAAAAAATTGGATATTCGACACGCGAATCAAAATTCGAGAGGAACGCCAAGGAGACCTTTGGCAAGAGAAATTGTAATATATAAATGAGACGACAACGAAAGTCCGCGATTAATGTGACTAAATTTTGGACGAAGGATAAAGTAATCTATGAAACGAAAGAATTAGGAAAACTAACAACCAATGAGGAAATTGAATTAACAGAGTTAAAAGGCGATCAGACCGATGAAAAAGAGATTGTGACAATTGATAGTGTAGGTTGGCTAAATGAAAACGAAAAAGAGAAATTGAGAACAGAGTATTAATCGAGTTAAGAGATATATTTGTTGCAGGCATCCGATTTAGATTGTGTACAGAGTGAGATGTAATCAACACGTTATTCCATTGACAGACGACAACACCATTACACGGAGGCCGTATAGACTGGGCAGAAAGCTCAAAATCCGTACAGAAAAGAAGTGCAAAAGATGTTGAGATGCTGGAGTAATAAGTAACCGAAGTTTGTTTCACGCCTGGCAATTCCTGTGGTAGATGGTGAAAAAGAAAGGACGTAAACGCAACGATTGTATGACTAAGAAGATTAAACGCAAGCCGAAAAAATACTTATCGCATTACCAGATAGTCAATGAAGATGTTACTAAATGTGCATGACAGCATAACACTTAACATCACTGGATTTAAAAAGTGGATACTGGCAAATCAAATGTAAAAGAGGAAGATTCGAGAGAAAACCCGTTTCAATCGAAAAGACTATACCATTAAAAAAAAGCCATTTGGACTAAACAAATGCACCCGCATCATCCAGAGATGCAGAATTCGTAACGCATGGATACTAAACAATGTATTAACTTGATGATTTACTAATGATATTCGACACAATTCGAACAACATTTTAAAAAGAATCAGAAATGTTTGCAGATTACGCAATGGAAGTTTAAAACGAAAGCCTCAAAAATGTGATTGGGCCAAGAGAAAGTTACATTTTAGGCCATATCGTACTCAAGCTAAAGGCAAACACCTGACCAAGGAATATAGAGAAAAAAAAGATGTCCATACAAAAACAGAACACAAGTTCAAGAATTTTAAGTCTTATGGTGGATATTATGTAAATTTATTAAAAATTAGGCAGGAATTGCAAAACCAATCAGAATTAGTGAAAAAGGGGGGACACATCTATGTATGGGAAAAAACGAGCAGCCAGTTGCATTTGAAAAGTTGAAAATAAACTAATATCATCTCCGAATTGATTCACCAAACTTTAAATAAACCATTTCTTTAAGCAATCAGAATGCAGAGTGGTTATGCAGCCGAGCAGTAATAGGCCATGGACCGAGGAAAAACCAGAAAAAGAGCATCGGAATATAATAGATACTTCAAAAAGCACAAAGGAATTAATCAGTACGGAAAAGAGAGGCTTGCAATAAATGTAGCTGATTAAACATTAATACTTGCTATGGGACAAATAGAAATAATAATCAACAACCGGAGTCACCGAACCTTTGGTAGGCTAGGCCAGCACAAAGAAGCATAAGCCGGCTTTCTTATTTATATGAGATGGCAATGCCAACTTTCAAGAGTATTCACCGTACATAAAATGAAAGCCGAAAATGCTTAATGCAAATGCAGATTGTAGCTCGAGATTTGTGTTCGAGGAATGTAATGGACAATGACGTGAGACGTATATGTAGGAATAATTGGCAGAAGGACATGATTTAACTCAACTGAAACAAGAGCCAACGGGAAGAAAGTGAGTAAAGTTAATAATCGAATATTTCGATCACAAACGATAGTGAAAATCTTGAAAAATCAACCACTGAAAAGGAAGGAGAAAGAACCGCCATCAGTATACGATCGAAAAGAATGGTTGAATGGTATGGCGGCGGACAAGAAAGATTAATTGTGGTTACCAGAAAAGTAGAGCGAAAAGAGATTTGATACAATATCATGATTGAAAAATTGGGCGGTAACATATGTCCCAGCCAAGAAAAGAAGCCAGACTGAAACAAAAAAATACTATGCCAAATATGAAACGACGTAAAGCTGGATAAAAAATGTTTAATATGTGCCACCGAAAGAGCCAGGAAATAAGATGAAAGCAACCACTAAAACCGATGCCAATAGCCACAAAGAACAAAATGACAATTGGATAGCAATGGACGTAAGTAGGTCCACTACCAGAATCGGATAAAGAAATGGTATATATTAGAATAACTGATTACTAACAAAATTTTCCAGAAGCATTTGCAATGCCGGGATAGAGAGCAAAAACAATTGCCAAAATCTTAGGGACGGAAAATAGTTTCGATTATGGTTACCACCAAAAGCAAATTTTACCGATCAAGGAACCGATTTTTATGAGGAGATACAAAGGGCCCCGCGAAGTGACAAATTATTCGACGCTAAATTGGAGAACCTCCACCATATCAATCCACAAACAAACGGACATAACCGAAAGATTATGGATATAATCGAAATGATCTCAAATTATTGACAACACCAAAGAAGAGATTGGGATGAATATAAATTCTGTTTAACTGGGCCTATCCGAATGTCAATTCATCTAGCAACAAAGATGAGCCCCGTCAAAGACTTATGTCATGGAAAGAGTGCAATAGCCAAAGTTGGATTAAATACCTAACCCACCAGTTTCCACATACATTGGAGAATTGATGAGTATTTAGCAAATTTAGAAAGAAAGAATGCAGGAAATAGAAAACTGCCGGAATGGAATAACGTTTTAACAAGAAATTATAAGAGTACGCCGACAAACAGCAGAAAACGTGCAGAACATTAATTTAAAATCGGAGATGCGGTCATAATCGAAACACCAGAAATCATACCAGGAACAGCTAAAAAAAGTGCCGCAGGAACAGGGAAAGGCCTATGAAATTCATCTATACTGAAATGGAAAATAATGTAAGAGTGAAATTAGTTATAATAATCCGCTAGTAAGACCAATCTTTAAATGGTAAATCGATGCAAAGCTGTAGCGAAAAACAGCAACAGTTAAACCAGAAACAAAGGAAAATAGGACGAATCGCAACAAGGCAATAATGTATGCTGAGACAAGTAAAAAAACGAGGAAATGGATCTTACCCCAAAAAAAGCCGACAGATGTAAAATGGAACAGTCGCAAAAAAATCTAATCGTAAAATAACCAAAGAAGCATAATGCCAGAATGGACAAAGCTAGAAGCTTTCTCGAAATATTGGGCGAATTACGATCATCGATGAGAGATTATGCCAAAGCGAAAGTTAGGATCCAAAGCAGAAAATGACCACAATTATGGAGAGAATCGCGGTATTATTACCTTCACAGATTCAATGGCAACGGTACCAAATTACAGTCACAGTTTATTACCGAAAATGAAGTGGCGATCGACTAGAAATTAAATTAAATCAATGGAAAAATGCAGACAATATACCGAAATCTGAAAAATTCAAAGCCAAACACCGTTAATTGAATTGCAGCAGCAGCCGATCATACTACAAAGTGCTAAGAGAATTCAATGAGAACAGGTCAGTATTGAACGAAAAAAGATAACAAAGGATGGACAGTCCTTACGGTAGCCGCGAAGTCAAGAACTATGGGCGATGAATTAGAATGGTCCAACTGCACGCGAAAGAGGATTTAAAATGTGATTGGGCGCAAAATAGATATGTACATGGAAGATGCAATAATCTAGAGTCACGACTAAGCAGCAGCCTCATTGTTAAAATGGACAACAGGACGTTGTTAAAACCAAAATAAATGAAATGAATCGAGGAGCATGAAGATATATTTTCCAAAAAAGCAATCAAAACTAACGTACAATTGACCAAAAACCATAAAGTACTTCTAAAAAGAAAAGAGATACAAATTCAACCGCCATGAAAGACGATATCAAAAAAAGAAGCGATCGGGAAAGAAGAATAGAACCAAGTTCGACATTGGGCAAAGAAAACCCAAGAAAATTCATTCGGAGAAAGTCGAACTAGAAGATTCGAGAAGACAAAAAGAATATTATCGAGAAAATAATGACGAAATTATCCAGATTAAATCGTCGGAGGCGAACATTCCAAGAAACATCCCGGATGATGGAAAATAACGATGAAGAATGATATAAGATGATAAAGGATTGATCAGAATGGAGACACCAAAGATATGAAAACAAGATCCAGAAGTTATCCCAACGAGAAAGAACCACAATCAGATTCTAAATGAAAACCGGAGAAAGCAGAAACCAACCGAAATTATAAAGAGTGAAAAACAGACGGTAAAACTACAAAAGAATCAAAGTCGACAGACCCTCTACAAAGATTATTAATATTAATTACGTCATTAATTGAACGTGAAACAAATAAGAATTCCCTAATTGCAGTAAAAGTTATGAAATGGCCATCGAGTAAAGAAACTGCAAATAATAATTACGAATACGGGAAAACGACAAATTAATATGATCTGTAGATTACTCAGGGAACGGATTAACTAACCATTGTGAAGCATGAACTTTGTAAACAGAATCAAACTACGTTATCGAGGATACAACCAGAAATTCAACATAAAAAAATCTGTAATAATGGCATTAAAGAGCTACAAATGTGAAATAAGAATAGAATTGGAGAAAACGTGATCAACACTAATGTTTACTCCTGCAACGCCAAACAAAACAGCAAATTAAAAATTCAAAATGGAAAACAAGTGTGGATGCAATAAAAATAACGAATATAGGAAAACGAGCAAAATCCACACACAATTGTAGATAATGGAAAAGAATGCAGAAAGTGAGACAAACAAAAACCACAATAACCAATGGGATAATTTAGCTGAAAATATGAAATTATCTAATTTGTGAGAAAACGTAAACGGCATGATATGTTGCGAGCCCAACCAAAACCTTGAGCATAGCAATATATACAAAATCATAATGTTTGAAGAAAAAGTCAGAATGAGTCGATCAAAGGAAGCGTCAAAAGATGAAACTCGAAGCGGTTTTATTTCTGGAAAATGTGTAATTGAACAATAAAGAAGGAATATGTATTCGTCCTAACAGTAAAACTGGCTCGTGGCAATTAGTGCAAACTCACTACTACGACAATGAGGATCATTTACCAATCCAGGATACAGGAACAAGCATCATGCGAATAAAAGATAACGATTTGGTAGATATATGGCAGTAGCAAAAGGAGTACGATTTTTTCAAGTTAACCAGAAGCAGATCATGTACTTTATGAACAGTAACGGTGATAGAGAGTAGATCAGAATATGCATGAGAAATTTTGAACACTACAATGCCGGTATCAAAGCGATTTTAAAGAATGAAACAACCATAATTTATGGGTAATCTAGTGTGAAAATTCAATGCCGTGATAGTCAGGAAATAAAGGAAATGTTGGGTAATGTGTAGCAGTGAAACGCTTAAAGGAAAAGGAAACCCAGAAATCAAACTAACTCGACTAGAACAATCCAGAGATAATACTATCAAAGGATCAGAAAGCTACATCCAGAAAAGCGGCAACACAAACAGACAAGAGTCTTAACTGTGTTAGATAAGGGATCCAGAAAAGAGGTCACTAATCATATGGGTAAGTGTCCAATGGATTCAAGGAAAGTATATGATGTAGAGTATGAATCGAAGTAATATTCGGAGGAAGAATCACTAGAAGTATGCAGTTTAGCGAGAGAAAGAGAATGAGAAGAGTCGGAAAAGCAAAAACCGAATGCCCTGAAAATACGGATGAAATGTATCCTACAAACACCGAATTGTTAACGAGAGAGAAAGAGGCAATCTACGAGTATGCGTATAAAAGAAAAGAAGAAACAGACCAATATGTCAAATAGTGACTAGCATATAACAATCGACATATACGGAAACCTAACCGAATATAGAAACGAAGAATAACAACAATGAAAACGGCAACAAATCGAGCAAAGATGAACATGAAGAAATGACGACATATTCAGATGCGAGGACAGCCCACCCACTCCGCAACTAGCATTCAGCGAAAAGCTCAGATCAGAAATGCAACACCACAACTATAGACGGAAAATCAACGAAATCAGCGAAAACAGACGAAGCAAAAATCGCAATCAAAAATGATATGGAGAACTTTAACCCGGTAGTAAGTCATCAATATATGACACTAAAATTAAATTCAGCAGTGGAAGTCATTAAAAATTGCAAAACCAAAACCGAAGAAAACGGAAAACTGGCCAGTGGTAAAAAATTTGAATATGAATATCACGTTTAGAACGTTCAGAGACTGGAGATAACAATGAATACTGACGAAGTGCCAGCCAATAGCAATATCAAGTGGATGTGGATGAACAAGAGTTACCCATAATAGAACCTTCACAAGAGATGGCCTAGCTTGAAATTGATGATATTCAAACTTACCTAATGAAGAAAATAGGGGGCCAACGATTCAATTGGCGTATAAGCACCCCAAGAACGTTGTGTAATGAGAGGAGTGTAGACCGTCGTATAGTTGTATATTATATAAAGTAATATGTATGAATGAGATTAAAAGTATATATTATTATATGGTGAAGACAAAAAATGAACCTTGATCGTCATAAATGCTAAAACAGTTGAAAATCAATATTATCTTAATTGAAAATCTTCAGAAAATGGAAATCTATCAGAGGAAAGCACCGACGCAAGCCGAAGTACGACCATTCGTCGAAACCAATATGAGAACAGCCAACAACCGCAACCCAGAATTCCACCCCAATTACAACCAATTTCAAGCAGCAGACCCAAATGAAACATCAGTAGAACCCTATGGAGAGATCAGTGTGAGTTTTAGCGCGGTGGTAGCAAATCTGTCCAGGGAAACAATGAACACATCCCTGACAATGTTAACCGAGATCACAAATCGAAGCAATGATATATTAATCCATAGTCGAACTAACAGCAAAATCAAAGAATTGGCGGAATAGAGACGCAACGAGAATCAGTCACCCAGACAAAAGGTCATATGGCAAGCCGTTGAAAAAAGGAGATTGAGCAAGAGAAACAAACAAAATGAAATTCTAGCGTGGTAATCGATCGAATGAAAATCCTCCTGGCTTGAGAGAAGTAGTATGAATCTATAGAAAGCAGCCCTTATGAGAATCATAAAAATCTGTATAGTAAACTTGTAAATTCGATGTGGATAATGCGTATCTATTGGTAAAACTATAATTATTAAATACGCCAGAAAATAAACCAATAAAAACCTATAACATCATCGATGTAAAAGTAGAATTATTATATTCATAGAGTAGAATCGTCGGCGATAATCAATGTTAAATTAACATAATTTAAAAATGCCATAATCGAAATGAAACCATAACAAAGCCAGCCAAACAAACTCAGATAGAACGACAAGCCGAGATTGAAAAGCAATATCGCCAACTAGGAGCAGAAAAGATGCAATAAGATCATACGCAAATATTCAACAGCCAAAGGAAGAGAGATGAATAGAAAACTCTAGAAATGAAGAAATGAAGCCGAGACTAGACCAGAGAAAACAGAAACTTGAAGTAAAAAGCAGAGCTTGAAGTTAAAGAAGCAACTCTAAAAAAAGCACAGACAAAATAGACAAGCAGACTTGTGAACAAAGAAAATCGGCAGCAGCCAAAATCAAGGAAAGAAAAGTTGGAAGCAAGAAACATTATGACCTGAAAAGGAAATTATGATCTGGTCGGGCTAGAAGCAAGACGTCGCCAGTTAGCCGTATTCTACAAGTAGAAGCGGACCGAAGTGGCAACAATTAGAAACTACAGAACCACTGGATCCGACGAAAATCAATCAATACAAATTGCCTCGACGAGTGGAAGCAAGAAAAAGAAATGGAGGCTGAAACAAGTTACTAATAGAATCGTGATGTGGAGCCTACAGAGAACAGACGCAGGATCAATGCCAGCTAGAGAGACAGCAAGGCAGTGAAACAAAGGTCAAATCAGCAAAAGCACATCGATCGAAAACGTCTACAAGCCCAGAAGGGATAGCGAAAAGAATCCTTGTAAAGGCCCATTCCGAAAATGGGAAAAATCGCAAGCTGGACTTAGTAAAGCAAGAGGTTCAAAGGCCTGAAGACTAAAGTGCGGAAACCCTAGACAGAACAACAAAGGAAGGTGCTAAGAACAATAAAGTGGCACAGGGCGAGAAACTGGAAAGCCGTAAGTACGAGCAAATGAAATTCGTCCAAAAGCAAGCAAATGGAGAATTTCAAGTCGAAAAACAAGTAGACTAGACTGAACCGATTTCACGAAGGGAGCATATGATGTGAGGCGACGTTGTTAGCAGACAAAGAATGGCAGAGAAGAGAAACCGGCTAAAATTAGAACATTAAGGTTCAATGTATTTGGCCAACAAGCCCGTTGCTGGAGTAAAGCCAAATTTCAAAAGGCACACGAAAAGATAGTAAGTAATAAGGAAATTGACAGAATGGAAACTAAAAAAGAAAATCTATGGAAAATTCAAAGATACTTGGCATGTTTGTTGGCTGAGGAAGTGGAACAATATCTGCCAGAGCCTATGGTACAGAAATAATTGCAATTGAGAAGTTAAGCCGCAATGATACGGCTGCCAGTAGAATCTTTCCAGGACCGCCAACGGAAACAGTGGAGGTTTCGCAGCCAAAGACGAAACCTGGGTTAATTAATTGAGAGTTCAAAAGTGTAAAAAAGTGTAAATAATACTTATATTTAAATAAAAAGAAAAAAAAATAAAAAAAAAAAACAAAGAGAATAGGTATCAAAGATTAAAATTTTTGATGACGCCTAGAGATTTGGGAATTCCCAATATGAAATTGCTACTTATTTGGAAAAACTTACAGAAGATGAATATGAATCTTTTCCTGCAACTGAGTAACGTCTTTTTATCAAACAGTGTTTAGTCAATTGACATGAGTTTTCCCACTATGTTATCGTGTACCACCGTAAGAAATAGAAATTTCGTCATATTCCTGGAACTATAAAACCGTTTTGCGAAACTGGAAATAAAAACTTTGAATTAAAATAATAAAAAAATTTTAATGAAACTTTAT